>JAECUM010075951.1:0-26821 GCA_016617855.1 Megalonaias nervosa | reverse complement strand
ATATCCGGGCTACAATATTTTTGGGTCCTCCTGTCTAGCTTTTGATTAGAAAGAATAACACAAGACCGTATAGAATAAACATCGAAAGTATTTATTTGTAAATTACCATCAGGACAAGAACAGGTGGACATGCAATTACTGAATGTCAATACAGTTACATAGACATAAACATTTAAGATTTAATACTAGACTTATGTAAACCAGAGAATCACGGGAGACAAAGGTTAGGGACTCCCGTGGGGAAGGTGCAATGGAACTTCAAATATAATTGCACCTTCTCCACCTCTGAGTGGATTTCAGAATATATTTGTAATGATTTATATCACATAGAATTCACGTCATGGAAGTACAAGAAAGAGTTGCTTAAGTCGTGGCGGTGAATAAGGTGAAGGTGAAATATTAACCTTCAGGAGCTGAAGGTGCTGAATATCATAAGGTGAAGGTGCAACGCGAGTTCGTCTTCTAACGAAAGTGAAGGGTGACGATTTAGTAGCGACTTAACATTAATCTACTTATATATCAGTTCATGAGGGAACAATATGTATGTTTCCCAGGATTATATAGATTGTAATGATCTTTCGCCTTCACTTACATAGGTTAATTACGGTGATAATTCACCGAAGGTGAAATCATTTCAACCAATACGGTAGCAGACGTCACCTGATGAAGAATAAATAACTTCTGGAATTCCCCGTAATGTTAAACAAGCATATCAAATTTCATTAGGTACTAACCACTGCAACTTGACTATGTCTATCTAACATAGCATGAGACATGGTTACAACGTCACCCGACGATTTACTTTCGTCTGCTCCAAACGCTGGACAAGATAACAGTGAAGCTTTACATTACATGTATGTGGTGCTATTTATACTAAAAGGTCATGTGACCAATAGCCAATCAGATTCCATAGTTCTCGCTGTCCAAAAGGGTGCAAATGGCGGATAAGTACTTGGGGAACCCTTCATCCCGAACGGCATTACTTTATATTGATAGAGTCCATCTGGAGTCACAAATGCCGAAATTTCCTTTGCCCTTTCCGTTAGTGGAATTTGCCAAAATCCTTTCAGAAGGTCAAATTTGGTGACGTACTTGGCATTTCCAATTTTATCAATACTGTCGTCGATTCTTGGTAATGGAAATGAATCTGTTTTTGTCACACTGTTCACCTTCCTTTTGTAACAAGATAACCGAGTTGGGATTTCGGATTAACAACAAAACACTGTTGATGGTAATACAAATACAATATTTAATAATGTATGATTTAAATAAGAAACGAAATATGATTGATACGTGCGTGTATGGGTCCAAATATTGGACGAATTAACATAATTCGCACGAACCTACTAATGCAACGAATACAAATACAAGTATATGATCTTATACGGTACAAGGACAAAAAGAAAGAACGATTCACGGTATATCACAAAATGAAAAGAATGAGTTTTACACAATAGCAAAACAAATGAAGTATTCACTCAAAATAGTGAACTGATATTTTACTCACTCAAAATAGTGAACTGATATTTTGCTCAAATAGTAAAATGATAATAAGGCAGATATCACAAGATATCTCTTCACTTCCTAAAAACTTGGTTTAACAAGACCCCGAAATTAGCCCACGGCCAAAAGATTTCATGTATGGAGCAACAAAAACACTCCCTCAACATCACACTTTGCTACCAGTCACACTGGCCAAACAAGCAAAGGTTATAGGTAGTCACCGACCACCTCTGATTCCTAGGTCAGACAAGCAATTAGCGCCCACCACTTTGGTCAGCAACGCCCGATCATCTGCTACTTGACCCGTAACACACTTCACTCAACTGCACGGCCGCCGTCCAAACAGCTCCGTTGCCAGCTCCATAATCAGCTTCACAGCCGCTATGGCCAGCACCACAGCCGTCATGGTCAACTTCCATGGTCAGCTCTTTAGCTGGTACCTCGTCAACCCTGACCACCATGGTCAGCTCCACAGCTACCGTCAGCTCTGATCCCCATGGATCAGCTCCACAGCTGCCACGGTCAGTTCTAATCACCATGGTCAGCTCTGATCACCATGGATCAGCTCCCATCACCTCTACAGCTGGAGATATGCAGGTCTCTAATTAGACTGCCGACTGACAAAACGTTCCGTAATGTGTCGATTTGATCTTACTGTGAGACATTATACACAGACAATGTAGCTTTACATCGTCTTGTGCAATTCATGTATTCGGGTTTTCCCATCGAAAGCACTTCGCGCGTGCGACATAGGATGAACCGAACTCACTGTTTCGAAGTAATGTAGAATATACATCAATCACCATCGGGTATCGTTGTACACAAGAAACGAAACCCGAGTACATGTATTTAATAAAGAAATTGATTTATACAATTCCGTGACACCTTTAATCAGTGCACATACGGAAAGTTTTATCTGGTTTCGGAACAAGTATCCAGTCACTTTTACTGGGCTCTATGAAATCGTTCTCCAGCAAATACTAAATTTCCTTTTTCAAGTATTCCTGTCTGAGAGGGTTCATCCTGTATGGGTGTTGTTTCATAGGTTTTGAATCTACAATTCCAACGTCATAAAATATTTTGTTTGTCCTCGTAGGAATATCTGGAAACAAGTGCTCATATTCGAATTATAACTGTTTAAGTTCATTCCTTTCTTGTTGTTGCAAAGATAAAAGTTTCTGGTCCAGATTTTTCATAATTTCAGAATTTCGAAGATTTGTTGCTCCATGATGAACAGAGTCCGATTGAATTTCTTCACTTAAATCCTCAGTTGGTGGGACAGCTACAACTAAATTAATTGCATGATTTACTTGGCTATCTCTTTCAATATACTCCTTTAACATGTTAATGTGGCAAAGTTGTTTTTGTTTTCGCCTCCCAGGAGTATTTATGATGTAATTTAAATCATTTACTTTCTTTTGAACCGTGTATTGACCATAATACTTACCTTCTAGGGGAGTTTGTGGAATTGGCAAGAGAGCTTGAACTCTATTACCAGGTTGAAAACTCCTATCCCTTGAGTTTTTATTATATCTTGATTTCATCTTTGACTGAGTAGAGTGGAGATTTGTTCTTGCGACCTCACAAGCCTTTGACAACTCGTACTTACAATCAGAAACATAATCAAGAAGATTGAGTTCAGTATCTTCATTAGAAAGAAGTTTCTCTTTCAACAACTTCAATGGTCCACGCACAGTATGTCCGAAAACTAGTCCAAAGGAACTCAATTTTAAAGATTCTTGAACGGACTCCCTAACAGCAACCAAAAGTAAATGAATGCCTTCATCCCAATCTTCACTCGTATCAAAGCAATATGACCGAATCATATTCTTCAATGTTTGATGACATCTTTCTAAAGCCCCTTGGCTCTCTTGGTGGTAAGCAGAAGACTTAAATTGTTGCATGCCTAATTCGTGCATAGCTTGCTGAAAAATTCCAGACATAAAATTTGACCCTTAATCCGATTGGACAGATTTGGTAAGGCCAAAATGAGTAAAAAACTTTATCAAAGCTTTTACTATGGTTTTGGTTTTAATATTCCTCAAAGGAATTGCCTCTGGGAATCTTGTTGACGCACACATAATGGTCAACAAATATTGGTTGCCTGACTTGGTCTTAGGTAAGGGACCAACACAATCTACCATAATTCTGCTAAATGGTTCGTCAAATGCAGGAATAGGTTGTAAATGAGCCTTAGGTATCTTCTGATTGGGTTTTCCTACCATTTGACAAGTATGACAAGATCTACAAAATTTACAAACATCACTTTGATTTTTGGCCAATAAAAATGAGTCAAGATCTTGTGATAAGTCTTATTAATTCCTAAATGATCAGCCAGAGGAGTTTCATGGGACTAACTAAATATTTCCTATCTGTAAGATTTTGGAAGTACAATTTGATAGTTCACTGACCACTCAACACCAGCAGATACCTGGGAAGGTCTCCATTTTTTCATAAGAATTCCATTTTTAATGAAATAACATACAATTACTTCAGTGGCTTCAGTTTCACTAATAGCCCCCTGAAACAAACAGGATATCTCATGATCTTTTTCCTGTTCGACGACAAGTGATTGTCGTTTGTCACCCTGATTAGATTAAAGAGAATGAGTAGTTAAAAGAGGATCACTGTGATCAATACCTTTTGGTTGATCCAAATTCGGAATGAACGTGACCTCATCAAAAGCCTGACCAATACATGTGTCAGCTAAAGGAATATTTTCCTTATCAAAATCATTCCCAAGAGCTTTCTTTGCGATAGCTCTGGTAACTACACAAGCTGGGTATAAATCAGGCAATTCTTTTTCAATAGGATCAACTTTCTGATCCAAAGAAGGCTTGTCAGTTACAAATGGATTAACCACAACCTTGTCTCCAGCTAGGTCGTTGCCTAGCAACAAATGAATGCCCTCAACGGGTAAGTTATACACTATACCGACTGTCACAGGTCCTGAATCTAAGTCTGATGACAAATTTACACAATGGAGAGGAACATTAACAAAGCCGCACTCTACTCCCTGAATGAGAACACTCTCATTAGAACAGGACTTCTCAGAAAAAGGCAAAGTACCTGATAATAAAAGACTGAAAAACTCCTGTATCCCTTAAAATGTTAATAAGGATAGGATTGGCCAAATCACCCAAGAGTGATATAGAACCCTTCGACATTAATGGTTAATAATTTTCCATAATAAAATCAGGTTAGGGTTTATTAGACCCAACAAATGTATTGCTTTCAATACATGATCGTGACCTTGACCTCTTAGAAATAAGACCATTTGGGACAGGTCTATTTTGATTCTGATGCCTATATTTCAATTTGAAGTAATCAGAAATAACGTGTCCTTTTTTCTTGCAATAGGTACACGTAGGAATAGACAAGGATTTTGAATCAAGTTTATTAGAAGCTTGATTTTTAGAAGTTGTGCCAGATTGAGTTTTAGAAGGAGTCGTATTAGGCTGAAATACCTTTCTACCAGTAGACTGCTGAGTGAAAGTCTTACTTACAACAGGAACTTCACGAGTTAAAGAATACTCATCAGCGGCACGAGCAGCCTTTTCCAAGGTTTCGATCTGATGCTCGTAAAGACACATCCTAATGTCACTATGGATACAGTTCCTAAACTCTTCAACTAACATGAGTTGTCTGAGACTTTCGTAATTTTTGTTAACCTTTCTAGAAGAGCACCACCTATCAAATAACTGCTCTTTTTCTCTTGCAAATTCGACATAAGTCTTGTCAGTGGATTTTCTAGAATTCCTGAATTTTTGCCGATAAGCCTCGGGGACTAACTCATAACCCTTTAAGATGCACTCCTTAGCCAGATCTTAGTCAGCACTCTGCTCTAGTGACAGTGAAAATAAATATCACTAGCTCTACCAGTAAGTACAGATTGTCGTAATGCTCCTTTCGCCACTTTAAAATTTCCCCAATGTTGTTCAAAACGACGAATAATATCTGTCTACTTCTTTTTCCAGAAAAGGGGGCACTAACTTAATATTTTTGAAAACATGAAAAGTAGGAGAGTGTTCTCCTTTTGCCAGCTCTAATTCTTTCATTCTAATTTGGAATTCTATTTCTTCCTTCTCTTTTTGCATTTGCATATTTAGTTTTTCTTTCTCAATTTGCATTTGCATTAGCCTATCTTTTCTATCTGCTTTTTATTTCTCAAATTGTATTTGTCTTGCTTCCCTTTCTCTTTCCATTTTTATCTTTTCTACCTGAAACTGAACCTGTCTTATCTCTAATTCTAACTTTTTAGCTGGGCTTCCATTTTGAAAATGTCCAAACACTCCTGGGTAAAATTAAAAAAATTCTCTACTTTTGATGATATTGTAAATAAAAGCCTGTTGATTCCACTTAAGATTTCAAACAAAATGTAAAATAGTACTTGGGATTTAAAAACTAGGGGAATTTAAATTTCAAAAAACAATTTTCTGAAATATTGTAGCCAAAATTCATGTATCCCAAGAACGAGACTCCAATTTCCTTTTGTTACGTGTAGACTCGTACAAAAGTTACAAACGAAAAACGTGAAGCCAACAAGCTTTGTAAATTTTAACAAAAGAATTTATTTCCCTAGAAAACAAGGTAAAAATATGAAATAGGACTTACGGTTTGTGAATATAATCAAAAATTTAATCCTAGAATTGAAAATTATAAGTCCTATCACTAAACAGTTCTAATTGAATCCAGGTTCGAATCTTGATGAAGTTCCAATATGGAAGGCGATGACGTCAGATGAGGTCGTTGTACTGATGGCAACAGTTCCTCGTTGAATCACAATTTATAATATTCCAGTTTAGAATTCCATAATAAATTTCCACTAAATGTCTTTGTCCCAGAATTTTTATAAAGAAGAGCACTTGTGTGTTTTCTAGAGAATATAAATTATTATATCCACAAAATAGAAGAAGTCTAAATCAACTGGCATCAAGATAATAAACACCTTGAGCTCTAAAAGTGTAAAATACGACTGACAAAACTACTAGAAAACGTCTGTTTTAACCCACGATTTTAGATCACATAGTGGCTCACGTGACGGGGCTACGTGATCAATAATTTGAACAGAGCAGTAAAAAAAAAAAATGCCATTTACCACGGAGTCTAGAATAACCCTATCTAAGAATCAGATTCTCACGCTGGAAATAAATAAAAAAGAAGAGCTGGTTACAACTTAGCTAACACGTGGGCCGAACATGACCTTGGTAATAACCAGTCATTTTCGCTTAGTGTTTACAAACGTCTCAACCAAGGTGAGCTAAAAGTAGTGATAAAGTAATACTTTGCGTTCTAATCAGGTCAAAACAGAAGACTGAATTTTTTAAAATTATCAAATCCCGTGAAAAGTATCATTACAATAAAATGTAATGAAACAAAAATAAAAAAAGATTTGAAAACTAACAAACAAGCAATTGAATTACATGTTCGTAACAGTGGTGATATCGCCGCTACACACGGAAAATTACCAGGAACTCCATGGGGTAAGTATCATGGTGAGAAACATGTTCAGGGATATAATTATTTTGGCCCTGGAATCCGACTTGATATTAGACTCGACGAAACAAATCAACCAAAAGTTGGCTAATTTCCAGTGAATGCGATTGATAAAGCGTGTCATGCGAGTAGTTGTCTATAAGGGGATTTCTTAGCAAAACCCGTATTTTATATTAGGACGACAGCATGATTACCCCCTCCCAGCCCCCCCATGTTAGTCTGAAAACAACTTGTCGAGGCAACAGTATCGATTTCATTATTGATTACCTGTGGAGTACCTATCATGGAATCGTCATCGTCGTCAGACAAAATAGGTTTGGCTGAGAAACGCCCCTTATAGAAAACAACTGCTGTTTTTATTTTATTTTTTCACACCAAATTAGAGTGCTTTGCACTCTACCATATCGACATTCACACAAAATGTACTATGTCTAACACGCAGGGTTTTTTCCATATCATGTGCGTTGTTAATAACTCGCTGGGATTTGCAGGTAAGAAAAATCGATAATTGTATGTTTCACAACACACGCTCTAAAGATAACGTCACCTGTTTCGTATAGTTATATATTTAAATTTCATCTGTATATCTGTAAGAGTTCGGTGGCCGAATTGGTAAGGCGTACAGACAGACAAACAAACTTTCGATCTATAAGTGAAAACAACTTCATGTGTTCGATTCCAGAAAAAAAAAAAAAACGCAATAGACATATTGTCAGCGCCCGCGATAGATGCTATTATAATGGGGAGAACCTGCGATGCATTAAAAAAACTGAGATATACTTAAATAAGTAATTGTAAAATTGTAAAAATAACTAATCCCGGTGCAACTCGCCTGGCCCCTCTGAATTTTGAAAAGGGCGTTCATTTTAAAGAGCCCAGGGTTCACTTAGGGTATATGCTTGATTACAAACTCTAATGCGCTCAGCGATCCAAGAATTGCAATGGAAAAAGAACAAAATGGAGAAAGAAACATATAACAATTACTCAAGATTTAAGAGATATCAAACGTCGTTCAACCTGGTCGCAGGTACTTCCTTTTGCTGTTATTTTTACAGCTCAGACATTCGCGAGCGTATTATATTTTCTTTACACAGCCACTTGTGGAGTTATTTTTAAAATCTCAGCTTTTGCTATTATACAACTCTCATCGTCATGGCAGAACAAGTTCAGATTAATCTTACCACTAATGAGAGAGCCAGGTTCGAGCATCTTGATAAAAATTCCAGGTGAGACTATTGATTTATCGACATAACATTTCTTTAGTTCGTCATCGACTGTGATCTTTGTGTAGTTATTCTGAGATATTGGATTGTAAAGATTATCAGTAGCATCAGAAAGTGAGTCTGTAACCCAAGCAAGCTTACTAAAATAATCTGAACTTTCTGTGCGAACCAGAAACAACTTTATCTTATTTCTATTTTTGAAATAGGTGCTGTATTTTTCATTGTCAAGCATAATCGTCATATGCTTACCTCGGAAAAGAATTCTTTTCATCTTTAACGTAGTATCTTTCACTATAATATCTTCCATATTACATACTTCACACAAAATTTACTGAGTATCGTTTCTCGTAATGTATTCACGGCCCTTGCTTCCTGAACACTATCTAGATCTCAGTTTTCGGGTTTAGTATAAAATCATAAAACTCTTTTGCATCCCTGATCGATGGAGATTCAACAGACATTATATATTACAATTACATTAAATCACAGCGTGCTATAGCACGCCAGACCTATACTAGGTCATCGAGTGTATATATCTGAAACATCGACAAACCTCGGAAAGGCCCTCTAGCATAGAAAACATAAATCCGGAAGTTTGTCGTTAATATAGAATGAAGTGAAAATTGCTGGGAAGTAGCATCAACATAATCACTCAATCTCCTATAGATCTCTTCCCATGTCGAATCATCGTAAGATCCTTCTAATTGCCAATTAGAAATGTATCCGACATCAGCATTTATTCTACATCGTAGTTGAAATTTCCATAAATGCTGCGGCCGCTGGACACAGTATTTTGATCCAAAAGTTTGATGTTTCTCCGTCTGTGCCCCACTCTAACCCGTCAGATAAAGGGCTGTTAGAAGCAAATAATCTGGCTTATTTTCCGAATAATATCTTGATGCACTTGCAACAAAACCACAACGATTATGTATAGCATCAGCAAGATGCGAAATGTGACAAACTTGATCGCGCAAAACTAATCTTCTGATGAATCTATTACTTAACGACATCTTCAACTACGATCGAGTTTATATCTACACGATCAATCCACAGCAGGATAAATATGAGCTGCTTAGCGAATACAATGAAAAACTGAAAAATGAACATTGGCGCTGGCGATGATATTTTTATCATGAAACAACCGAAAGATTTAATTCCTGTTGTTGAGCTAGATTCTGATGAGCATAACATTATTGTCTTTGATGACATTCCAATCAGCAATGCAGAGATGGATAAGATAAAATCTTATTTTTCATTATCGCGTAACAGAAAATGTAATGCAGTATATTTGGCACAATGGTTTTATAACGTGGATCGATTTATCAGGCGAAATACAGGTTGTTTCATATTATTTGCTGGACTAGAAAATATCGACGTACAAAACATAGCACAAGAACAGTACCGGGATGTATTAAAAGATAAATTTGCTGAGCTTTATCATAACGCTACTGGTAATGGCAGACACAACTTTTTATTGTTTGATAAAATAGCAAGAGATCGAGATCTGAAGAGCTATAACCCCGAAGCTGAAATAGTTGACCGGTTGATGCTATTTATAGCGTGAAAGGAAGCCAGAAATACGAGCACAGAAATCGACAAGGAAATTATTGAAATTTTAGATAATCTTAGATAATCTTAGAGAACTTTAGATCAAACGGTTATCTAACATCCGTCGAATATTATATTTTATACAACGATCTTATCGTCGCAGTTTGATTCGTGGTGAATTAATTCGCTAGTGCTGTAAGCACAAACTTCCAGCAGTTCAGTTTTATCTATCAGATAAAATAGGAATGTTATCAACTACATTGTTGCTTGATTCATCACAGACTATGGCGGACAGTGCAAACGTTTCTGTTATTTATAATCCACCAATCGAGCTGGACTCAGGAACGCAATGTGAAATAGGTTTAGTTTCAGCTACTGCTTGGCACGCTATGGCAAATATCAATCGATCCAGCCAGGCTCGACTTGGATATCTGTCAAGATACCACAAGGAGCTTATAACGTTATATATCTTAATTAAGCAATAAAGTTATTGCTTACAACTAAAGTTTAAACCGCTTTAGACAATTTTGAGCTCATTCCAAACTATAACACACTGCGTGCCAGAATCACTTTCAAAAACAATTTTCTTGTTGATTTTAGTACCGCCAATAGCATCGGATCGTTGTAAATTTTTGCTCGAAAACAATACGGTTCTGAATCACAAAGTGCTTCGATTCACACAATGGCGAGTCACCAGTGGATAGAACAATACATTCAGTTTTAGCAAACTGCTCAATTGCCAGTGAGTCGTACACGGCACGTGGTAGCCAAGGGCAAACTATTTATTCTTTTTCCCACTGAGTACCACCTGGATCGCTAATGTAAGTAAATCCAAGACAAATAAGATACTAGCCTGTTAGTGTTGAAAATCGAATATCTTCTATTACGATGACACTGACTGATCCATTCGGTCGGCAGCTAAATCTCAATAACGAAATTGTAACATATTATCTGCACTTGTGGTCGATTGGTTAACCGATCACAGTTAAATGACTAGACCTAGCTCACCACAGCTATGCTGACCAGGATACATTCTATCAGACAGTTTGTATAACAAAATAAAACAATCAAAACTTTATCATAGAAATAGTGTAGGAGGTTTCTTTGGAAATATATTCTCTAAAATATTTGAAAATGTACCTGGAGTTGCAAATAAAACAGCACCTATCGCGTTAGACGCATCAAAAGCTGTTGCCATAGGAGCCTCGTCTGCGGCAGGTGCAGCTGTTGGACAGAAGATTGTTGATAAAATTAAGGGTGGACCACCGAGTGCACCTATCGCAAGCGAAAGGGATATAAAACAAGTAATTTCTAAAATATAACCAACATCAGAAACTACTGCGGCGTTGATTTAAACGACAAAAAACTGTTATCTGCGCCCGGCGAAGTAATTATTATAAAATTAGTAAGTAAAGCTAGACCTCGGAGTGTTTGCACTTGACCAGATATTGCGGCGTTCTAGTGGGTGCTTTTACAACCTCAAACCGTAGAGCGATTCACGATTTTATCTAACTAATTACTAATACAAAATGTCTATCAAAAATTACCTTGACCTGACCGATGAAATACCAACAGAGAAGTCAACAACAGAATTTGAATACATTGAGTATCTCGATGAAGCTTCAAACGAACCTAACAAAACCGGCATAAGAACTTTTAACACAAGAGACGAGGGCGTGTTTCTGCTACCACACAAAGCCGTACTTGAAGTACGAGGAAGTGTAAGAACAGCAGCTGGTGCAGTTGTAGCTGCTGGTACACAAGTGACACTTGTTAATAACGGTTGGAGTTTGTTTAGAAGCGCTAGATATCAACTAGCTAATCAAACAGTAGAAGATATTTCTATGCACTTGCCAATTGCAAGCACTATTCTTAATATAGTTTCGTTCAGCGACGATTACTCGAGATCTGTTGCAACAAATATGATGTGGTTTAAAGATTCCAGAACCGGAAATGCAGTTTCAAGTGAATTTAACCCATTTAATAATACAATTACACCCGGAGCTGATGCTGCTGCTAATCTAGTTTTAGTAAGAGGTTATCTTATTGCGAACGCTGCCGAGCTAGGAATTACTGCACCAGCTGCAGATGTAGATGCAGCTGCTGTAAGATTATTGTTGACTAACGAATGTAATATTCTTAGTGTTTCCGGAACGGGTGCCGCAGATGATGCAATGGCAATGTTAACAATCGTAAACAAAATATTGTACATACCCGTCCGAAAGATTATATATAACGAAGGTTATGCTAAACGACGAAAATTTATAGAAAACTCAAATCATATAACTATGATGCTAACACAGCGGCAAATCAATAAAATACGATTGCAAAAATCTTTTAGTTTAAGTTTTTCAGCCGCGTAACATACTGCAATGTCTCGAAGTAAAGATATAAGTGGAGGATTTCTGTGACCTGCACTAGCAATTATTGCAAAAACTGTACTACCCAAATTATTGCCAGTACTAGGCACGCTGGAGATAGCTGCTGCCTCAGGGGCGATATCCGGAACTACAAAAAGCTGTTTCCGGTGAAGGTATCAAACAGTTAGTAATCTAGTGGTTTTGTCTAACGATTATAAATAAAGATACCCATCAAACGTAAAACAGCAGTGAAACGTAATACAACTAAAAAAAAAAGACAACCGCAAAGACGAACCGGAAAGCAGTCCAGGGTGGATTCATAGGTCCTGTGCTAGCAGGAATAGCGGGAAGTCTACTTCCCAATCTGCCGAGAATAAGACGTGGGAGAGGACTATTGCTATCGGTACCAGTCGCTGAAAGCGTTTCCGTTGAGCTACTTTGAGATTTTAGATAAACTCAAAGATGTCAACGGATTTCAAGGCGTATTTTTAAAAGACGAGCTCAGACTGCTATTGGTCCAATCACTTAGAACTGGAGAGCTTTGCTCTCTACCGACAAATCAAAGTTGTGTTATAAATATTCAAAATTTCAACGATGAATCTGACACGCATTGGATAGCGCTTTATAAAAACAACTGCCGCCAAGTGATGTTATGAAACATCGTGCAAGGATATAAAAAATCAATTACTCTTCTAATCAACTACAGCCAGTTGGAACTGCAGTTAGTGGATATTACTGCGTTATGTGTATCAAGCAAATGGCCGGGACGCAAGTGCAGATTGCAAAGCATTCTGATGGTGATTTTCTGAAATTTATATTAGAATTTACACTTAAACCAAGCTTGGAAAACGACAAAATTGCAATTTTATCTAACAAGCAATATAAAAATGACTACCTATTGCCTGAAATTCAGAAGTAAAACGGAAAATACAAACGAAACCAAGCAAACGACTAGCAACAATAGAGTAGTGCTGAAAAGTATCTGTGCTGCCTGTGGCAAGAAAAAGAGTATGTTTCTTAAACGTGAGTCACTATTACCTGGAGATCAGGGAATGCAAAGAATTCCTGCTACTATTTTAGTCAACGATTAAATTATAACAAAAATGCAAAGCCAATTTGCAAGCAAAGCGTGTGAATGTGAAGCTGACCATGATCTTATATAGAGCAGAATAAAATAACAACTTATTCTCAGGGTTGTAATCAACGAACTGTAATCGGAATCGGCTTAGATAGTCAAACGTTAATTGGCAAATTACCGAAACCCAAAGGTGGATGGACATTGCCTCTCCATCATTATACTGGACCTTGGAATCCGCTCGATAAACAACTTGATTAAAATGACAATTACTTCCCGGGTCAGGAACTCGATAACCAGGTCGATGAAATTGCAATGTGCTAAATCTGGTTGCGACCGTATTATGCTTGATGAACTAAGTAATATGAAACCAAAAGGAATAAGAGAGCGAATTGATCGTAAGCTAGTCCAATGTATCGTTGGAGCAAAATATAAACTTCGACTTGGTAAAAATGTACTTTCTGACAATGGAGTGCAGAGCTCTCTAGCATATGAACATCACAAACCTAAAAAAGGTTTCCTCGACAAAGGGTTATCGCAAATTCATTTGATGACGTATGGGCAATAGATCTAGCTGATATGTTGACTACAATGACAACAAAAGGTGCCCGATGAACGTTGTTGATATTTTTAGTAAATACGCGTTTAGTGTGCCTGTCACAGATAAAACATTAAGAACTATAACTAACGCGTTGAGAGAGATTATAATCAACACGGAAAGAAAGCCTAATAAGGTATGGACAGATCACGGAGAGGATTTTTTTAATAAACAATTCGAGCAGTTTCTGGAACAAAATAACATCACCAAATGCATAACCGGGAATGAGGAGCAAAGTGTCAACGTCGAGAGATTAATGGCACGCTAAAAGAGCTGGATACCAACTAGTGAAATCAAAAATCTTTAATAGCTAGCGATCCAATCCAGTCACTATAAATCTTTCCATATTTCAAAAGGACAGACTTATCTTTCACTGGGCCACACAACGATATTACGCGTGGAGTGTAAAGCGGAGTGCTCGCACTCTCCAATCAAGTTAAAAATCTTAACTAACAGAAAATAAAATTTTATATTTTTTGACGTCCACAAACTTCTAACTGTCCATGATTCAGAAATGGCTTTAACAAATCCCAGAATATTTGATGTTCAGAGAAATAAAAATTAAACTTTTTAATCTTTTCAACGAGGTGATATTTTACATCATATCGTGATTTTGCTGCTATATAAACTTGTTCATCTTCTTGTGCTATACTTGGCTCATCTGCAAATTTATCCTCAATAACAGGGAACAAATACGTTTCTAGATCAAGTTCGGAGTGCAAAAAGCTCTGATTCTTCGAATCCTGATGCGCTGCAGTATTTAGATTTCTATCAATCCAGTGATGTTTTGCCTGACTGTTAGTACTGGAATTCGAAGAATTCCGATGCGTTGCAGTATTTAGATGCTGATGCTCTCTATCGCGATCGATGTCACAGAAAAAATATGACAACCTTTTCGCGAACAAGAAATTTCTTTTAAACATCTTATACATAAGACATTTATCTAAATTACTGTTATAAAATGCCGGACGAAATAAGAAGAATCGTAAGAGTTAAATCTCAAATATGTACTCCTTATTCGACGCCGTCAAGCTATTTCTAAGTAATAAAAAAAATCCCAGAAAAAAGTATGCGAATTTTCTCGTTGAATACGATTCTTACTCGGCGTTTGATGAGTTACTGACAGATTCTGAGGTATCTGAACTTGAGAAATACCAAAAAGTATTTGTTAGATATGACAGAATGAAATGGGCTCACTGTTGTTTGACAAGAGAAGATCTAAAAAGTATTCAGAAAATTGATCTGTAAATAAACTGCACTTTCATGTTAATTATCAAATATGGACAGATTTGTTACTCGAGCTAATGTTTTAAATCTTTATCAGCTGGAAGAGGCTGTAAGAAAAATTTTCCGCGGTGATGTTAACTTGGTAGCTTGCTTTGAAGTAGAAAGTGACAAAAATAATTTGATCTTGCTCAACAGCATTTCACTTGACCATATACTTCGACATGGTAAAATCTTTGTCGAAGAAACACTAAATAAATATGTAAATTGCTGCTTGACAAACGGGAAGGTGGCAAACATTTTAAATAGCAGGTGATTCGTACTGAAAGAAGATTCTGACATTATTTTTTATAATACTGATTTATAGACTCCATCAGCAACAAATTGTACTGACCTTTGTTACGTGTAGGCTTGTACAATAACAACAAGAGAAAAGAGTGAAGTCAACAATCTTTGTATATTGTAACAAAAATAATTGATTTCCCTAGAAAACAATGTAAAAATTGGAAATAGGACTTACGGTTTGTGAATATAATCCAAAATGTAATCCTAAGATTGAAAAACACAAGTCCTATCACTAAATAGTTCTAATAGAATCCAGGCTAGAATCTCGACTACGTTCCAATATGGAAGGCGATGACGTCAGCTGTGATAGTTGTACAAATGGCAACAATTCCTCAATTGAATCACAGTTTATATTTCCGTATAATTCCGGAATAAATTTCCACTGAATTTCTTTCTCCCAGAATTTTTATAAAAAAGTTACACTCGTTTGGTTTTCTAGAGAATAAATTGTTAAATTCCAAAAACAAATGAACTTCAAAAACAATCAGGTTTCAACAATAGAAACCTTTCAAGCCCTCAAGGTTTAAAAGTGCAACTAACTGAAAGGGTATTAAATCCAACTAAAATATCATCCCGTTCTCGCGTGATAGGTCACGTGGTCTCTTAACACTTGAACAACGCAATAGAAAATATGAAATTTGTCACGTAGCAAGAACAGCCCTATCCAGGTGCTCAGTCTGAAATAAATTTAAAAATAAAACATTGTTTATTCAGACTACACGTAGACCGAAATGACCTTGACAACAGTCAAACATTTTCGCGTAGTGTTTACACTACCTCGCACCAGGGTGAACTAAAAATAACGCTAATGTAATATCTTTTACGTTTTAGATAAATAGAATTATTGAAAGAGAATATCGAATCCGGTGAAAACAATCATTACAATAAAATGCAATGAAACAAAAATAAAATAAAAAAGAATTTTAAAACTAACACACAAGAAATTTAATTACATGTACGTAACACTTCCCCCATAAAGAAAAAGAAAGTTTTTTTCATAATAAAGCTTTCTTTTTTACCTTATGTAAATTATACATGAGGTAAACAAAATTACATTAGAAAATTCTTATGAATTAGATAAGTGTACATGAAATAATATTTCTATACACGGGAAAGTGCATCTGCAATCAAACTGTCTATTCCTTTGATGTGGCTGATGTTAAGATGTTAAAATTATATTCTTGGAAAAAGAAACTCCACCTTAATAATGTTTGATTTTTATCTTTCATCTTGTCGATGAAAGTAAGGGGGTTGTGATCATTATACACAAAAACCGGAGAAGGAGCTGAGCTAATGTAAATTTCAAAATGCTGTAATTCCAATATTAAAGCCAAACATTCCTTCTCGATTGTTGAGTAATTCCTTTGGTGCTTATTTAATTTCTTAAAGAAATAACACACTGAATGATGGACACCATTTCTGTCTTCTTGACTCAATACTGCTACAACTCCAACATCACTTGCATCAACAGATAATTTAAAAGATTGATAGAAATTTGGAGCTGTTAGAACCGGTGTACGTTTGAATATTGTTTTTAATCTATCAAAAGCTTCCTGACATTTTTCAGTCCAGAGAAACTTGTTTTTCTTAATTAACAAGTTAGTCAGAGGTTCAGCAGTATTAGAAAAATTGGAACAAAACTTTCGATACTATTCGGCCATACCCAAAAATCGCATCAGTTGCTTTTTACTGACAGGCACAGGAAAATCAGAGATAGCTTTAACTTTAGCATCTAGAGGTTTAAGTTGACCATGTCCCACAATATGTCTTAGAAAGTTACACAAGCACGGGAGAACTCGTTTTTAGATAAATTGATTGTCAAACTTGCATCAGTGAGTCTTTCAAAGAATTTCCGAATCGTAGCTAGATGTCCTTTCCACGTGTCGTTGTAGATGATGACATCATCGATGTAAGCATCACAATTATCTAGACCAGAGGTAATCATATTCATCAAGCGTTGAAACGTACGTGGGAAACCCTTCATCCCGAATGGCATTATTTTATATTGATAGAGTCCATCTGGAGTCACAAACGCCGAAATTTCTTTCGCTCTTTCCGTTAGAGGAATTTGCTAAAATCCTTTCAGAAGGTCAAATTTGGTGACATACTTGGCATTTCTAATTTTATCAATACAATCATCGATTCTTGGTAATGGAAATAAATCTGTTTTTGTCACACTGTTCACCTTCCTATAATCGGTGCACATACGGAAAGTTTATCCGGTTTTGGAACAAGTATACATGGTGAACTCTAATCACTTTTACTGGGCTCTATGAAATCGTTCTCCAGCAAATATTGAATTTCCTTTTTCAAGTATTCCTGTTTGAGAGGGTTCATCCTGTATGGGTGTTGTTTCACAGGTTTTGAATCTACAATTTCATCGTTATGAAAAATTTTGTTTGTCCTCGTAGAGTTCATTCTCTCTTGCTTATTCTTCAAAATTGTGCTTATATTTGAATAACAACTGTTTAAGTTCATTTCTTTCTTGTTGTTGCAAATGTGAAAGTTTCTGGTCTAGATGTTTCGTAATTTCCGAATTCTGAAGATTTGTTCCTCCAAGATCAACAGTGTCCAATTAAATTTCTTCACTTAAATCCTCAGTTGGTGGGACAGGTACAAATAAATTAGTTGTATGATTTACCTGGCTATCTCTTTTAATATACTAGTACTCCATTAATTTATTTAGATCAGAGAACTATTATTATAATTAAACTCATTCATTTTTTTCTTAACTTTGTAAAGGCCGGAAAATCTGATTTGAAGACAATTTTGAAGAATGAGCAAGAGAGAATGAACTCTATTACAGGGCTCAACAATTCTCTCAAGCAGAGTTTTGTGAAACTATAATTTCACTTTTGACTTGAATTGCTGAGTGCCAAATTCAAGCATGACAAGCTGGAATATTCCAGACATAAAATTAGAACTTTGATCTGATTGGGCAGAATTGTGAAGGCCAAATTGAGTAAAAAAAAACTTTATTAAAGATTTTACTATAGCATTCCTCCAAGGAATTGCCTCTGGGAATCTTGTTGACGCACACATAATGGTCAACAAATATTGGTTGCCTGACTTGGTCTTAGGTAAGGGACCAACACAATCTACCATAATTCTGCTAAATGGTTCGTCAAATGCAGAAATTGGTTGCAGATGAGCCTTAGGTATCTTCTGATTGGGTTTTCCTACCATTTGACAAGTATGACAAGATCTACAAAATTTACAAACATCACTTTTGATTTTTGGCCAATAAAAGTGAGTCAAGATCTTGTGATAAGTTTTATTTATCCCTAAATGACCAGCCAGAGGAGTTTCATGGGCCAAACTAAGTATTTGCTATCTGTAAGACTTTGGAACTACAATGTGATAGCTCACTGACCACTCGTCATTAACAGGTACCTTGGGAGGCCTCCATTTTCTCATAAGAATTCCATTTTTAATGAAATAACAGACAGGTACTTGAGTGGCTTCAGTTTCACTAATGGCTCTCTGAAACAAACAGGAGATCTCATGATCTTTTTCCTGTTCGACGACAAGTGATTGTCATTTATCACCCTGATTAGATAAATGAATGAGTATTTAAAAGAGGATCACTGTGATCAATATCTTTTGGTTGATCCAAATTAGGAGTGAACGTGACCTCATCAAAAGCCTGACCAATACATGTGTCAACTAAACGAATATTTTCCTTATCAAAATCATTCTCAAGAGCTTTCTTTGACATAACTCTTGTAACTGCACAAGCTGGGTATAACTCATGGTATTCTTTATTATTAGGATCAACTTTCTGATCCAAAGAAGGCTTGTCAGTTACAAATGGATTAACCACAACCTTGTCTCCAGCTAGGTCGTTGCCTAGCAACAAATGAATGCCCTCAACGGGTAAAGAAAACACCATTCCGACTGTCACAGGTCCTGAATCTAAGTCTGATGACAAATTTACAGAATGGAGAGGAACATTAACAAAGCCGCATTCTACTCCCTGAATGAGAACACTCTCATTAGAACAGGACTTCTCAGAAAAAGGCAAAGTACCTGATAATAAAAGACTCTGAGAAACTCCTGTATCCCTTAAAATTTTAATAGGGATAGGATTGGCCAAATCACCCAAGAGTGATATAGAACCCTTCGACATGAATGGTTCATAATTCTCCATAATAAAATCAGACTGGGGTTTATTAGATCTAACAAATGTATTGCTTTCAATACATGACTGTGACCTTGACCTCTTAGAAATAAGAGCATTTGGGATAGGTCTATCTTGATTCTGATGCCTATATTTCAATTTGAAGCAATCAGAAATAACGTGTCCTTTTTTCTTGCAATAGGTACACGTAGGAATAGACAAGGATTTTGAATCAAGTTTATCATAAGCTTGATTTTTAGAAGTTGTGCCAGATTGAGTTTTAGAAGGAGTCGTATTAGGCTGAAATACCTTTCTACCAGAAGACTGCTGAGTGAAAGATTTGCTTACAACAGGAACTTCACGAGTTAAAGAATACTCATCAGCAGCAAGAACAACATTTTCCAAGGTTTGGATCTTATGCTCGTAAAGATACATTCCAATGTCACCAGGGACACAGTTCCTGAACTCTTCAAGTAACATGAGTTGTCTGAGACTTTCGTAATCTTTATTGACCTTTCTAGAAGAGCGCCACGTATGAAATTGTTGTGCTTTTTCCTATGCAAATTCGATATAGGTCTGGTCAGTTAGTTTTCTAGAATTCCTGAATTTTTGCCGATAAACCTCGGGGACTAACTCATAACCCTTGAAAATATAGTCCTTAACCACATCATAGTCAGTACTCTGCTCTAGTGACAGTGAAATGTAAATATTACGAGCTCTACCAGGAAGGACACATTGCAATAATAGAGTCCAGTACTCCTTTGGCCACTTCAAATTCTCAGCAACTTTTTCAAAATAAGGAAAATGTCTATCTACTTCTTTTTCCAGAAAAGGGGGTACAAACTTGATATTCCTTATAACAGCAAATGTGGGGGAGTGTTTTAATTTTGCCAACTCTAAATCTTTGATTTTAAATTAAATTCCCTTTCATCCTTCTCTCTTTGCAATTGTATATCTAGTTTTTCTTTCTCAAATTGCATTTGCATTTCTTCTCTTTTTCTTTCCGTTTGTATCTTTTCTATCTGAAACTGAACCTGTCTTATCTCTAATTCCAACTTTTTTAGCTGGATTTCCAAAATTTCAAAATTTCTAAAAACTCCTGGGTAAAATTCCAAAAAATTCTTTACTTTTGATGATATTGTAAATGAAAGCCTGTTGTTTTCACTAAAGATTTCAAACAAAATGTAAAATAGTACTTGGGATTTGAAATCTAGGGGAATTTAAATTTCAAAAAACAATTTTCTGAAATATTTTAGCCAAAATTCATATATCCCAAGGACGAGGTCCCAATTTTCTCCTGTTATCTGCAGGCTCGTACAATGATAAAAAGAGAAAAGAGTGTAGTCAACAGGCTTTGTATATTGTAACAAAAATAATTGATTTCCCTAGAAAACATTGTAAAACTTGGAAATAGGACTTACGGTTTGTGAATATAATCCAAAATTTAATCCTAAGATTGAAAAACGCAAGTCCTATCACTGAATAGTTCTAATAGAATCCAGGTGAGAATCTCGACTACGTTCCAATATGGAAGGCGATGACGTCAGCTGTGATAGTTGTACAAATGGCAACAATTC
Source organism: Megalonaias nervosa (assembly GCA_016617855.1). NCBI lineage: Eukaryota > Metazoa > Mollusca > Bivalvia > Unionida > Unionidae > Megalonaias > Megalonaias nervosa. The sequence goes on along the minus strand of JAECUM010075951.1, from coordinate 5,752 downwards.
CTCAATTGAATCACAGTTTATGTTTCCGTATAATTCCGGAATAAATTTCCACTGAATTTCTTTCTCCCAGGATTTTTATAAAAAAGTTACACTCGTTTGGTTTTCTAGAGAATAAATTATTAAATTCCAAAAACAAATGAACTTCAAAAACAATCTGGTTTCAACAATAGAAACCTTTCGAGCCCTCAAGGTTTAAAAATACAACTAACTGAAAAGCTCTCAGAAAGGGTATTAAATCCAACTAAAATATCATCCCGTTCTCGCGTGATAGGTCACGTGGTCTCTTAACACTTGAACAACGCAATAGAAAATATGAAATTTGTCACGTAGCAAGAACAGCCCTATCCAGATTCTCACTCTGAAATAAATTTAAAAATAAAATATTGTTTATTCAGACTACACGTAGACCGAAATGACCTTGACAATAGCCAATCGTTTTCGCGTAGTGTTTACACTACCTCGCACCAGGGTGAACTAAAAATAATGCTAATGTAACATCTTTAACGTCTTAGATAAATAGAATTATTGAAAGAGAATATCGAATCCCGTGAAAATGATTATTACAATAAAATGCAATGAAACAAAAATAAAATAAAAAAGAATTTTAAAACTAACACACAATCAATTTAATTACATATACGTAACAGCTTGGATTAATATTAAAATATTTTGCCGCTACTGTTATTAAAGAAAAGGATATTTCTTCACTTGTAACAGAGTTCTTATAACAGATTTAGCAGCTTTAAAGTTCCTACCATCAGATGCTTTACCTCACCTAGTATTCTCTTGTTGTGCAAGAAGGTCCGAGTTCTCCAAGAGGTTATCAGTCTTAATTCCCTTTCTGTGATCTAGAACTAAGCCACTAGGAATCAAACCATGAAACACGTCGTAGATAAATCTGCGAGATTTGTAAGAAACTTGATTAGTATTAGTTCTTCGAATCATCACGTTCAAGTAACCAACATTATCGATACTTCCAACAACTTTTCTTGTTTTAATATTTCTGATAATTCCTCTGTCGTTGGCCTCGTACAGATCGTAGACGGGATGACGTTGAAACTCGTCCTGCATTGACAAGTTGGTGATATTATTGTCTGTAATACTCCTATTTACCTGATAGACTCTCATTCCGTCTGGAATTTTATCACAAAACAACGAATAAATAAAGTCATTGATAAACATCTCGGTATATTTAGCATCATTCTCCGATTTCACTTTAATCTTTAAACCATCCAGAGGTCTAATCCCACACGAACCTTTAGTTTTAAGATTAATAACCACTCCAAGCATATTTCCTGCATAGCAGTTGTACTTCTCGTGGGCGTAGAATATCTCCTGCTCACTAACCGTTGGTTTAAGTCCACTAAGCATAATTCTGTTCCTGTTATACTAATAGCAATTTTGTTTCTTTAATTAACAATTTCGTATCATATTATTAGAGAAATATAAGAAAGTAGATATCATAAAGAAAAGATTATTCTCGACGGAAGGATTTCAACCTACGAAAATTGCAACTGCATTTCCTGGGTTTCATAACAGCTGGAGATTTGATGATAAACGTTTGCTAGCAAATTTCTTTGCCAAAAATTTATATCATCTGCTTCTGCCAACAATTAAATCCGCGCTTGTCACGCACAAGGGTCTAAAGATTATAGTTCAGTTTTATGTTCAGTTTTCTAAGCTAAATATATCGCCGGGATCCCAACAGCAAGCTGAGGATAGGCTCATCGATCAGACGCCTACGTCAGAGCATCTTGCTGCTCAGCAACGGGAGGAATTTACCAATACTTATATTACATCTAGATCTCTCAAATTTTAACTGGAACAGATCTGAAATCGTTGTCAGATGAAATATTTCAGGAAATATGAAAGAGAATCGGCGAGTACACATCATCAGGATCTGGCTGGAAATTTGATGAAATAACATAAATTTTATTTCACACTATGAAATATAATTTACTGCGAGGTAGCTCATATGTCGAGCTGCCAACGAAAATAAAAAGCTCAAAATGTTGTGCAAATTACCAGAACAGTGACAATAAGTGTTTCCACTGGGCAGTATTATCAGCGTGATTTCCTGCACGATATCATCGTTATCGAGTATCGAATTATATTAGTCATGTTAACAACCTGAACTTAAGCGGAATTGTCTTTCCTGTTTCCAAATATCAAATTTCAGAATTCGAAAAGCAAAGTAACCAGTTGTTACCTAGCAGGGTTAACGTCTTCGGAGTCGATGATGAACAAAAGATAAGTCCAAGATACATCAACGATCGAGCATCACAAACAACAGTAAATTTATTGTTTTATGAAAATCATTACGCGTGGATTAAGAACTTTAATGGGCTAGTCGAAGGGCAATATAATAAACATAAGGAAAAGAAACATTTTTGTTTCAAGTGTTTGCATGGCTGTAAATCTCAACAGGTACTCGATAAATATCTCGAGTATTGCTCTAACGTACACCAAATATGTATGCCTGGCGAAGATGAAACAATATTACAATTTAACAATTACAGACACAAGATGAAAGTGCCTTTTGTAATATATGCAGATTTCGAGTCTATTTTATTCCAGTGCAAGGAGCAGAAAATAACCCTGATAAATCTTCGACAAGAAAAATTCAAGAACATATTCCTTGCGGAGTAGCATATAAAGTCATTTATGCTGTTGATAGATCTTTATCAAAATCAATAAAGATTTATAGAGATAAAGATCCTGCTGTATGGTTCTTAAAAACATCTTATCAACGAAATTGATCTCATCATGATGTTACTCGCTGAGACAAAAAAAAGCCCTGAAACCGCTAACAGTAAACAAGAAGCTGAATTTGCTTCAGCAGAAATATGTCATATTTGTGAACAGGCGTTTTTGTCTCAAGGTCGTGTAAAAGATCACTGTCATATTACTAGAAAGTTTCATGGTCCATGACATGACAAATGTAATTTAAAATATACCGCACCAGATTTCGTTCCTGTTGTCTTCATAGTTTCAGAAGATATGATTCTCATATCATCGTTGAAGAGTTCGGCAATAAAGATATTATCAACCGTCTGAAATTTAATAACAACGGTAACATAAAGTGCATCCCATATAACACTGAAAAGGACATGTCATTGACACTAGGCAATATAAGATTTATTGATAGTCTGCATTTTATGGCTGCATCGCTAGAACAGCTTGTAAAAGGCTGAGGTAACTTTGATAATTTGACTGAACATTTTGGCAGCAAGCCAGACTTGCTGAGCTTTTTAAGAAGAAAAGGATTTTTCCTTATGAGTATCTCGACGATTGGAGCAGTTTTGATGAAACGTGTTTACCTGATCAAGATAAGTTTTATTCTCGGTTAAATCATGAGAGTGTTAGTGATGATGATTATGCCTATGATCGATCGTTCGGCTGTAAAAACCTCGTTGATTATCATCATTTGTATCTTATCACAGATGCACTGTTGCTCTCAGATATATATGAAAATTTCAGAGGTGTCAGCGCAGATAACTACGGAATTATTCAGCTTGGTATTATTCAGCACCCGCATTAAGTTGGGATGCATTACTGAAACATAGCACAATAAAACTGGAGTTGCTGTCAGACGAAGATTTGTTCTGTTTCACCGAGCGCGGAATCAGAGGCGGAATAAGCGTCATAACAACAATATGCCAGGGCTAATACTAAATATCTAGCCGACAATGATAGTACAGCGCCATTAAGTTGTATAACCTATCTGGACCAATATAATCTGTATGGCTATTCAATGTCAGAGTCTATGCCGGTCGGTCGGTTTAGTTGAATCAGTGAAAAGAAGTATTTTGATGAAACAGCGGGATGTGAGAATCCTGATGTTAGTTATGTTGCTGAAGTTTATCTTGACTATCCTGTTGAACTTCATGATGCGCATAATGATTATCCATTTTGTCCAGAATCAATGCTGATCGATTACAGTTTATTATCTGATGATTAGAGAAATTATTCGCAGGATTAATCTATCTCAAACAATTCTGCTGTTTATAAACTAGTTCCTAATCTGCTTGACAAAATGAAATACATTTTACACTATGAAAATCTTAAGCAAACACTTGATCACAAACTTTTTCTATGAAAAGTTCATCGTGTGCTAAATTTAATCAATTACCGTGGATGAAGAGTTATATAGACTCAAACACAACACGACGAGCAGCTGCCAAAACAGAATTCGAATAAACTTTTTCAAGTTTATGAACAACAGCGTCTTTGGCAAGACTATGGAAAACATCAGAAAGAGACGCAATATTGAGATCGTCAATGACATACAACGTCGTAATAAACTTGTAGCATCTGATGATTTTGTTAGTATGAAAATATTTAATGAAAATCTAGTAGCCATTCAACGAAGAAAGACAAATTTGAAGTTGAATAAGTCAATTTATGTCGGTATGGCAGTTCTTGAGATATCAAAGTGGCTAATGTACCAATTTCATTACGATTTTGTTACGGTTAAGTGGCCTGATGCAGAGCTGTTATTTACAGATATTGACTCGCTTATGTACAAGATGACATCTGATGACAATGATCAAGAATTTTACGATAACCGAGAAATGTTTGATCTATCAGATTATCAACAAAAAAAAAAAAAAAAAAAAGAAAGAAAAAAAAAAACAAAAAAGAAAGTCTCAGCGGATTTCACTGTGATGATAATAAAAAAGTAATAGGAAAATTTAAGGACGAGACAAATTTGCTTCCTATCGTAGAGTTCATCGGATTGCGTAGTAAAATGTACTGTCTAAAATTAGCTGATAATGAAATTAAAATACGAGCCAAAGAAGTCAAAAAAATGTAGCCGGTAAGGTGATAGGATTCGATAATTATAAGGCTGCGCTAAACGGATTTTCTAGTCATGTTGAGATGATGACAATAATATCAAATTGTCATAAAAATGAAACTGATAAAATCTGGTCTGTGCAATTTTGATGATAAAAGATAATTTTCTGATGGGATTAATACATTTGCATTAGGATATAAAATGCCAGATAGTATTGTTTTAGCAAAGTATATTTTTTTTAGATTGGTTATTAAAGTAAATTTTGTGTGAATGTTAGACATAGTTGAAGTGTCTATAAGGGGCTTTTTTCATCCAACCCTGTTTTGTGTGACGAAGATGATGATTCAATGATAGGTCCTGGACAGGTAATCAATAATGAAATCGACTGTGTTGCCTCAACAATTTTTATATTTGTTTATACTAACATGGGTGTCTGGGAAGAGGTAATCATGCTGTAGTCCTTATACAAAATAGGGTTTTGGCTAAGAAACCCCCTTATAGACAACTACTATGCTAATAACAATCTGCAACAACGACATATCGCCGACGTCAAATTTATTCATGCGCTAAAGCCTATAAAAATAAAAATATATGGGAGTCACTGGCCAGCTGGTTAAGGTCGACGATGAGTGGTAAACTAGCTGTGGGGGTGGGTTATTAATTGTGCGATAATTATAATAATGGAGTCGACTAATTATAGTCCAAGAGGATACTGGAAAGGCGAAGCGGCGATTAGCAAATTTGCTGATGCAGGAGGTGTCAGGAGTGATGTTGACGCAGACTGGTTGGTCTGACAGGCAATATGGCAAATTTATCTACCACTGCCTAAAACGATTCAATACGGACGGTTTGATGTTAGCACTCAGTTCATCAGGCAGATATTTTGCTTTTAACCTATGACACTGTTATAACTGATGCAGCACGTAAACTCCTATGACAGAGACGCACATACAA
>JAECUM010075949.1:0-10927 GCA_016617855.1 Megalonaias nervosa | reverse complement strand
CGGCACTGTGTGATCTATTGCACTATTGGACGATTCTATTTATAATGTAAAATTAACGATTTTCTTTACTCCTTGACTTTGTTAAGGGCATTACAAAGTATTCTACCACAGTGTCTCTACGATTTATTTTTTTACGTGAGGCCCTTTTTCGAATTTAGAAGATCTCAGATGGGTAATGATTTATTTTTTCAGATGGAAATTCCTTTGTGATGTTACATAGTTCACACGAGGTAGGTTAGACTAGCTGTTTGCAAAGTTTCCACCAAACGTGTGTCAATTTTGCTACGCAGCGTTCCAGTTGCTGGATATTCATGTGATTGGACGATTATTAGATACAGAAAAATTCAAGATTCACTGTAATGTATTTGTGACCGGATAGGTGCATTATTTGATTTGGGACAGTGTACATTGACAATATTTTAGAGTCGGATTTGCATGACATAATAAGAAAATTAGTTCGTTGGGACTATTTTATCGCTCAAAATAATGTGGTTGGATAACTTTCTGTCAGTTGGGAGACCGGTATATATCCACATTCTCCTCTAAAAAGAAGCGAGTTTATTTACTCCTATAAATGAATATTTAAAGCACGCTCGTCAAAGAGGGAATTCCATGTTACAGGTATCATCCCCCCAATCCTCTATCCATTGACCAATACCCTTATTATTTTTCTTTTTTTTTTTTTTTTTGTAATGAACCCCTATGCAATAAATTGGCCATATTCCAACAGACGTAGACTTTTCCCCCATTGCCCCATGGACAATCGATTCGAAAAATGGCAGCCAAAATGCTTAAAGTAATAGTGAAAAAAAGATCCAAGAAGATGCACACCACCCAAGCTCAACTTAAAGTCACCACGGCCATAAATATTTAACAGATTGAGAAGGATATTGCGAATTTTGCTTCTTCTTTCCCCAGAGACAGGAAAGATTATACAATGCACGAAACGTATCGACGCGGTAGCATCTGCAAGTTGGGTTGAATGAGGCCGCAAATAATATATCAGCGAGGTGTTTACTAGCAACATCATGGACACGGACGCGTTTGGCGCGTTGATACACGAACTCACTGAAAACATCAATATTGTATATAAGACCAATCAATCCTGCGTTGCAGCATGTTGTTCCAACCCGGAGCGTCACCTCGATGATTACAATGTCATCAACAAAACTAGAAATTCTTGTGGTTTAATACAATTTGGCATGGTGCTGGTGTCGTCGACGGTAAAGTTGAGTTACCCAAACTTAGGCTTTGGATGCATTCAGTGAGTCCCTCAGCAGCCATAAACGAACGTTTGATATCATTCATAGGAACCTTGACGAGTTCATTCTTCACGATGACCACAGACTCTCAAAGCAAAAGATGATTCAAGGAGAATTCTCATGGCAAATAAGTACCCAACAAAGTGTCAGCGCACCTCGGCATTTAAACTCCTTGAATATATAAACACACAAACGGTAAGTTCTATTACATTTTCACCACTGGTAGTGAGTGAAGTCTTGTTGAGGTTAAACCGTCGCGAATAACTCACTCAAAACATTTTGTTCGACTTACAACACAATCAGTTCGCGTGTGTGTATCATTGACTGGTGAAATACCTCGACAGAGACTAAAGCATTGACACAATCTTGCAGAGTTCCCAACAAGACTTCACTATTATGTACCCGATGTATTACTTTTCGCTAGAGCATCTAGACCTGGTTAAGCTGTTTACGGTGGATATGTACTTCAAAGCACGTGTAGGAAAACCTGGTAACACTGAGAATAAAATTATTGCAGTAATTCTCTCCGACAAGGCTCTGTTGCTGCAGGTCTAGAGTTAATGGCCGAATGAAAGTCATAATTGTTCAAATTGAACATGTAGCGTTTCAAATAAAATTTCACATCTAAGTAAACTTGTCACGTTCAGTCAAGATCAACTCGAAAAAAACAAACGCGGTTCGCTTGAAACTTTCACAGGAAAAGTTATCCGGGAGCCCCCACTGATGTTGACACTAACGCAGGCGTAACAGTTTGAAGAAACAAAACTTCAATGCCGTGGCATAACTCCTAACTTCTCAGCGGCTAGTGTTGCCGCAAGGAAAAACGAACGCTGTTGGGAGCTGCGGCAACCGCAGAGTCAAAAACAGCTGCAATAGGGACCGTAGGAACTGCATGCCGGATGGGTGCGATAAAGGCGACTGGAGGCAGAGCGTCTCGTTCACGCATAGCGTTTGGAAAGAAGGGAAAAAGTCCTCGACTATCCAGGCTCCCGAGAGGAAAAGGTCTCTAGTTGTGGCGTCGCCGTTGATGGTAGCATTGAGTTCACTGAAAAATTTGGATTCAATAGAAATGACAAAATTAGTAAAAAATTTAAGAGGTGTCTTTATGTGGGATGACCAGAGTCTCTCGGGCGATGATTCTCCACAAATGGGAAACCGGCATTGTTAAACTGGATTAAAAAACGAGATCTGGAACACGTTGGGTCGCATACTCAATGACATCTAAACATCTTTTATATTTTGATTACTACGGGCGCACGATGACATCCAAACATCTTTTGTATTTTGATTGAAATTGTAGATTATTTAGTAATGGGCGCTGGTGTTCGATGACAGCCGGTGTTTTATTTAACGCTGCCTTTGCAAACTCGGCTAGACGGCCCCATATTCTCAAATCTTGTTAAAGCACTGAATGCACTAGAGCGTTTATCAACCCCGCAAAAGCTTATTGAGTTTACTTTATCACTCAGAAACTACACTTAATAATATACAAAATGCCTAATTATATATACCGAAGCTTAAATACACAAAGACTTGTTGATTTGGATCTGGCCATGTTTGCTAACAAAGCGGATTTGATCGAGTTTACTAGCCGAGTTGTTGCTGACATTGACCCAGGCGAGCTTGTGATTTTCGAAGATCAAAGTAAACCTTGAAAGGTCTAACTTGGTCATTCAGGATGTTATTATGAAGCCTCGAGGTTCTGTCTCAAAAACCTGATCGAAATCAGTGAAATTGGGGAAATCAGAGACGCTGGTTTGCTGGTTGCGTTTATCAAAGACTACGTCGACGTAAATAAAGCATCGAAAGTTAAAAAGTCTGGCGATAAAATAGGTAGAGACCTTATTATAACGAAAATTAAATTCAAGTGATTCGATACCTATCATGCTGCAACGAATCAATAAAGTTCGCTGAGGAGCTCCCACCACCACGCATAGTAAATTCATTTACACAATACCAAAACTGCTGACCAACGAAGGAGGGGAAAAGCTGATAATATATTAACAAATGGTTGATATTTATTATCTAATGTAAATAATTTAGATAAGTCAAAATCACACAAAAGAACACGAGTCTGGATCATATTTTTAAAAAATCATATCCAGCTATTATAATGGGTATGAGACATTTTTTTTTTATGAACAATCAATCCTGGTCCCCGAATACGTAACAATCATGACGAAATTGCAGAATCAGTAGTCGTCAGAGGTGAAATTCAGTCTGAGGCATTCCACATCTATCCATACGGGTCCTCAACTGTCCTTTGTGTTTGTGTTGAAGATTGAATTGATTGAAGATTGGTGATGCCATTGGACCGGTTGACAGCGAATGCTAACATTGATGGTGAGTTTGTGAGACTTGTTGACGGATACTCGTGATACAGTGGTGTTCACCACCCCTTGTATACACTTGTATACAATTGAAAATGCCCGGTCACTGACTCCACTGCCAGGCGTAAAAACTCCTGGGTATTGTTTCCACAACCATGACACCCATGGACAAATCCACCACATTTGCATTCCCTGACGACTATGTTGCACAAACACTGACTCAACCAAAAAGACAAAAATCTCAACTGTTATTTAAAAAAACGCACTTGTCCGTGTGAGTTGAGAAAAATACATAAGCTCATAACTCTTACAATGGTTTTGTCAGCAGCCGGACATAACGCTCCGGTGGCCTAGTGGTTAGAGCGTCCGCCTCGAATGCGGGAGGTCGCGGGTTTGAACCCCAGCCGGGTCATACCAAAGACTTTAAAAAATGGTACTAGCAGCTGTCTCGCTTGGCGCTCAGCATTAAGAGGTTAGTGTTAGGACTGGTCGGCTTGGTGTCAGGATAAAGTGACTGGGTGGAACATCATGCCACATGTCTGCGGCATGATGCCCCAGTGCTAGACATCACTATAAACTGTCACACTGCAGACATCATAGCGATATGACTGAAAAATTGTTAAAGCTACGTTAAAAATCTAAATCACCCACCCACTCAGCAGCCGGACACTTTACTACACGAATCATTAAGTATTTGTGGAACAATGATGGTCAAATGGACGCAAACGGTTGACAGAAGAATCTTGTTAAACGAAGAAATCGAAGAAGCACTGACTGAATAAGGCAGCTCGCAAACCAGCAGGTGTAACCGGTAGATGTACCGATTATGTTGTATCCGGTCGGTATGTTCTCCACACGAGCGGTGATGCAAATCATAATCGTGTACGTGGATGTGGACTATGGGCACCGTAGCGAACAGAAGCTGGTCCAATCAGAATGTTGCCGTTGAAATTTTAATGTCATATGTCCAGAATTCCAATTTGTATCAAAACTTCTTGTCCGTAAAATTCCATTTTCTAGGTCGAGATTTCAGATTGTATCTGTTGAATTAAATAGTGGTTGAAAGTTATATATTCTATGTCGAGGTTTTAGACTGTGTCGTTTTGAATTACGCGGTGGTGGTTGAAATTTCAATGTCATACGTCGAGAATTCCCAATTTACGTATTGATCATAGAGTTTATGTTCAAAGTTCCATTTCATATGTTGAGTATTTTGATTTCATCTGTTGAATTACACAGCGCTGGTTGAAAATTCGATGTCCAATGTTGAGGTTTTAGACTGTATTTTCTGAATTACACGGCGGTTGTTGAAATTTTAATGTCATATGTCGAGAGTTTCAATTTAACATGTTGAATCACATTGATTGTGCTGAAAGTTCCATTTCGTATTATGAGTTGTTAGATTCTATCTGTTGAATTACGCAGCGGTGGTTGTACATTTTATTATGCTTGTCAGAATTGCTATTTTTATATGGTGAAATGATGTGTTGGTGTTAATAGTAACATTACACAATGTTCACTTTAACAATTCAAAATAATATCGAGTATTAAGATACATCATTCGTGTATTCAATTATGAGGCGCCATTACATTTCATGCATTTACAGTTTGAAAGCTACCATTCACAGGTCAAGAATTACTATGAATTTCTTCGTTAGAGGTCGCTCTCGTGAACGGACCGCGTTATTTTTAAACAAGGAGGCTACTTCTCGTTGATGTTAAATTCAGCAGAAATGAAATCTAAATACTCGCCATATGAAATGGAACTTTCATCACAAAGTTACATACAACGTGTGAATTCGGATTCTCGACATATGGAAATTTCAACCACCGCTGTGTAATTCAGAATAGGCACTGCAAAACGTCGACATAGGAATTAGAACTTTAAACCACCAATGTATAATTCAATATATAAAATCTGAAATCTCGATCTTGAAAATGAAACTTCAAGGACGTACAATTTGATCCAACACGTGATATTGGATTTCTCGACATACGACATCAAAATTTCAACTGCAACTTTCTCATTGGACCAGCTTTTGTCCGCTACGGCGCCTCATAGTGGACGTGTCTGTGTTTGTGTAAGTATTGGTCACGTCGACGGAATTTATGTTATAATCTCAGAGACGTGTATTATGGTGTAAATGAACAACATGACTGTTAAAGGCTAGAACTATTGCTTGAAGAACATTTCCTAATGAAACACTATGCATATACACTAATTACATCAGTGTATTGAAGCTCACACTTCAGTGATTGTCGGACAAATCTATTCAATCAGCATCGTATAAATCATGTCTGCTGGTATAAACAAATGTTTCTCAGGCAAATAATCCTGATTTTTTTAAATTAAATAAGTCAAACATTTTCAAATTCTCGGATAATTAGATCCGATCTTTCATACATTTTTGCGTGAGCCGCTATTATCCATTTAGCATGAATCGGCTTCATTGATGAGGTTTTAAGTCCACGAATACAGTTCACTGATAGATCTCCACAAGTGACGTCTTCTTTCTCCCTGATGGTCAACATTGCCTATTTAACATACCAGTTGTGAAAATGTGATTTTAATAGTTCTGTATTGTTTTTATCTAACGCAGTGTCTAGTGGTTGAAGTTTGTTCGTGCATGAGGAAGATTCAAATAAGTTAGCGTCTTTGCACTTTGCTTTACTCTGAACATATCAAATGTTGACACTGATTGCTAAATGCATTGGGCAAGGGGCAGCTGGTCAAGAGCATGGTTCACGTGTGAAATGATGACATGTTCCGAACCGACAGTAATCTAACTTAAATTTGACCACTCTTAAGCTACTGTGTTAACGCCTTGGTCGTCAAAAAGTAACTGATGGTGCATCTTTATGGACAGTGTTTAAATGAAGAGATCAAACACATGTACTTTAATAACCGATTAATATTATTGGCTGCGGTGACAACAGTTTATGATGCGTGTAAGTGAATCGCCGTGACAGGCATGATTTATGGTTGTTTTGGGTTTAACGCCATTTTTCAGCACATGATAGGTTATACATAGCAGCCAGTATAACAGGTGTGTGAAGAACCCGGAAAAAATCCCGGCAAGAATCGCCGACCCACTGGAAGGTACTAGTAAGCTTTCTCATGCACCCACGCTGGCCGAGCCTGGGACTCGAATCTATGTATATAGAGGTGAGATGTCGGCCCCCGTTTAATTTGTGCTCATGCAGGTGGTAATAGGTGTTTAACTATTGAAACGTTTGTTTTCGGCATAATTTTGTTCTATTGTGTTTTATTTTGGGTATCTGTAGAATTTAATCCAAGAAGTTAAATACCTACAAATATGATAACTTTGACAGGTAAAACCACAAATTTAAGTATCTGCGGAAATGTGAGCAAAATATGGTACTGATTCCACCACCACTGGGTTCTCTCAGTATGCTGTTATCTCTCCTTTCAATTGACTGAGAACCTCAGACAATATCATTCATTAGACAACTTTGCAGTTACATACGAATAGCTGAAATCACGCTGAATGAGCGGTCGTAAAATCTTCTTTAAAGTGTCTTGGTGGGGTGGGGGTGGGGGGTGTTTAGCATAAAATGCCCAAACTATTCTTAATTTTACACTGAAAATTGGATTATCTTTACTGGAAAATGGGGTTTCAGCTGAATCCACGAGCTCCATCTAAATCCGCCCCTGAATCATATAGTGATGACAAACATTCAAATTTTAGTAAAACCTTTAATCAACTGGACGACCTCCGGTGAGTCGGTGGAATATGCAGGTGGCAGTTATCTGTTAATTTTACAGTATGGGGTTCCAGTTTGATAAACAATCATAACACATTGACATCGTCAAGTTCTCGTCAACACAAAGGCCATGAAATTATGCTATTCAAATTATTACATGCCCAATTATTATTAGTCTGAACAGAATGAAGCATCGGGATGATATTAAACGTCAATGTTACCACTGAAAATCCACATGCATCAATCGTTAGAGAGTATGTGATCACATGTGTTGTTCCTTCTTTGTTAACGAAAATACCTTAATCTCTTCGCCTTAAGAGTGTAATGCCGAAACTTTTGAGTATATAGATTATCTTTGTGTCCTCGATGATAATATTAAAGGAAGCAAATAAAGGCAAATAATCTTCAAATGAACACAGTAGATAAAAATGCACACAAGCAAGGTGCGATCAGCCTTCGAAGTTTATATTGACGATTTGGATATCAAACCTGTGGGAGTTTCTGAATCTGAATTTAAGCTAGGTGGTATTAGTACTATGTTAAATAAAACAAAATTAAATATTCTGCTAATTCCTTCTTAAATAAATGGTTTGACTCCAAACAGAAGAAAAGAAAAGAAATATAGTAAAATTTATTTTGGTAATCTTTCCATTGATTAGAATGCGAAATAATTCTGTCTTGAATCGAATGCTTATATTTTATATTATTATAGAAATAAAGTGGCTATATCTTTCTTAACGTTTGTATTCTCTGTATTCTCCTGGCTTGTAGTACAGAGGGGGATGTAAGCCGCTTGTCTGTCTGCTTATAAATATTTTAATTTCCGGAGTATAACTCTCAAGCTGTGCAAGGTATTTCAGCCAAGCTTGGAACACATGCCACTTCATAGAGGTACCTTTCGAAAATTATAATTGTTTGCATTCAATAGTTTTAATGTTACCATGGAAACAAAGTGTCGTATAAATATTATATAAATTGAGATTACTAAACCATAGGTTACCAGCGTAAGTTCTATAAAACTGAAAGTGGTAGACCATAGGTTACCAGCATAAGTTCTATAAAACTGAGAGTGGTGGATCATAGTGTACCGGCATAAGTTCTATACAACAGAGTGGTGGATCATAGGGCACATTTAGTAAACGCCTCTGTGTAAGCTTAGAGCCAAGAGATATGACATCATCTTGATTACCCTTTTCTTTAATAAGAGTTAAATTTTTCGATGAAAGATTGAATCCTGTCAAACGAAATATTCAAAAGTTTAAGAGTGGAGAAATTAAATAAAATATACACTGTCATACTTCCATGAGCGTTGTTTCTAGTTATAAACAAAAATAAACGGAAAATCCTATTTAAAATACACATTGTACTCAATCCAACATTTTGGAAATCTGAGTTGAGAAGAAACCGGACCGAATTTTCCAGTTTTCTTTATACAGTAGGTTCTTTATTTTCTCGTAAAGGGTGTTGTATCTGTGACTGACGATCTCGTCTACATCTTAGGACGTGCTTTCCAGTTAACACACAAGACAAGTGTCTTTATTTTCTCGTAAAGGGTGTTGTATCTGTGACGATCTCATCTACATCTTAGGACGTGTTTTCCAGTTAACACAAAAGACAAGTGGCTAGAAATAGTATAAACCTATTTATTATAAAATGCTTCCATTATTTATGTGTAAACTAGAGATGCAATTTGGTTACGCATTTCATAAATCAATAAATTGAATGGATTGAGCAGCAGAGAGGGTGAACCCTACAACTTTGTAGAGACCTTATTTTTGAAAATTAAGGGTTCCCTGAAAAAAAAAAGAAGTTTTTGCCTTAATAATGAAAACTTCTTTAATTGACCAGATTTTTTCACAATCTGGTCACATACGTATGTCATTCACCCTCTCTGCTGCTATGATTTTTATCCAAAAATTATATCAAGTCCATTACGATATCTTGACCTAGGATCATGTAAATTTATTGTTACAAAACCAAAGGGAGCGGTTTGTGCTTTTGAAAAGAAATTTTTAAATTTATTCATGTCCATGTCGCCTGAACACCAAGTATAATAAATATTCTGCAGCGTATGATTATCTACGCCATTAAATACAACTAAAATATTACAGTTGTCTCTGATTACTTTTGGAATTTGTGTATATCTCTGTGTAACATAAATCACGTCTGTATTTTTATGTCTACCTCATGAAAATATTCTAGCTGGATTTGATTGTTTGTCCAGCATAACATCATCATACACTACTAAATTATTAATGAATCCATCCAGATCATCTACAGATGGCGCTTCATCAATATCAGTAATAAAGTCTATGACATTGTCTTCATGTAACGATTTTGCGTTTTCATTAAAATCTTTAAGTACTTCGTAACATCGCTGATCATCTACAGATGGCGCTACTAAATATAATTTATCCCGCTTCAGCCATCGCATTATTAGATTAAGCAGTAATTGCGTCTTCCCACTTCCAGATGGGCCTATTATAATCATTCTGATAGAATTCGGAAGCGCTGGATGGTGCTTTACTGGCTCTTGTTTTCGTGTCGCAGAAAAGTCAATTATTTCCATATAATAAATAATATGAGTCTATATTGCGTTCGATGCAGAGCATCTACACCTACTACTGAATTAACGACAGTAACAACAAAAAATAAAAGACGTGCACTTACAGGCAAGTGTGTGAAATGTGGTACCAAGAAATATAAATTTGTCTCCATGACTAAGTCAGGAACAAAGACAGGTGGGGGTGATATCGCTGCTTCGTTAGGAAAATTACCAGGAACTCCGTGGGCTAAATACCCTGGTGAGAAACATTTACCAGGATATAATTATTGTGGTCCTGGAACTCGTCTTGATATCAGACTCGATGATCAAGATCAACCAAAACCAGGAGAGTATCCAGTAAATAAGATTGATCAAGCATGTCATGTTCATGATGTCGCGTATAAAAGTAAGGATTTGCAACACCGACATCTCGCAGATGTAAAATTGATTCACGCGTTAAATTCTATACCTAATAAATCTCTCAAAGAAAAATTAGCTAGTTTTCTAGTAAAAACTGCTATGAAAGGTAAACTAGTGTTAGGGGCTGGTAATTAATTATATAACTATCATAATGGAATCTGTTTATTATTCCCCGAGAGGATTTTGGAGAGGTAAAGCAGCAATTAGTAAACTCGCCGAAGCAGCAAAAGTTTCACGTGATGTCGCTGCATCATGGTTAGCACGACAGGCAATATGGCAAATCTTCCTAAGTCCACCTAAAAAAATTCATTACGCGCATTTTTATGTTAGTGTCCCTAATGAAGTTCATCAAGCGGATATACTGTTTTTACCACACGATACCATTAAAACACGTGGACGAAAATCACGCACGTACAAATACGCATTGACTGTCGTTGACATTGCTAGTAGATATAAAGAAGCGGAGCCGTTATCAACAAAAACAGCATCTGAAGTTGCATCTGCGTTTGAACGCATTTATCAACGTGGCGGTCTATGATGGCCACGGTTATTACAAGTTGATCCCGGTAAAGAATTTCTTGGAGTAGTATCAGCGTTGATGAAGAAACGTAACGTTAAAATCAGACGAGGACATACTGAAATTC
>JAECUM010075941.1:0-17561 GCA_016617855.1 Megalonaias nervosa | reverse complement strand
TACATTATACAGTTTATTTAGTTTGTTATGGCAAATTCTATTTTGAAATGACGTATTTTTCTTTCTTTTATGTTTTTTAAATTATACATTGTATTATTTTACGATTGAATGCAAACGTTCATTGCATAAAAATGACTATAAAATCGAAGAAAAAAAACACATTAATTTTATAATCTTCAAATTGTTTATCACAAAATAAATTTCAGGAGCAAATAGATATGGTATGTCAAAGCGACAACTATATTTGTATAGCATTTGCAGAGATAGTCATATAAGATATTGAAATTGTGCCTGTGGTTCTCACGATTGTGCCACCGAAACTACACTGTTACAAGTGATCTTGTTTTCATACATAACTCTTCGAACGATTTTACATTATTTCGCGGAATTAAACTTATTGCATGAAGTTTTCCAAACGTCACAAAAAGTATAAGTGATAACTGTTTATATAGTAAATCAGGTTAAGATTCAGTTGTCTATCAGCAACGAATAATTAAAATGATAATTTGCGATAAATACACAACTAATTATGCTAATTATAATTATATATTGTGTCAGTTTGAAATATTTAATATTAAAGATTAACTTAATTTAAATGCATTGACATCTCCTGAATCCATGAAAAAGTTACAAATAATTTCTCTTGAACTAGTATCGGTCACTTAATTAATATCGGTATAAGACAAATAGCTTTCGCGTAATCGTGACGTTGGAAAAATTTAAAGTCCTACTTTAAGTGGGGTCTTCTTGCTCAAAGTCATATGTTTGTTTTCGCAAGAACTGAAAAATACGGATTTGAAAATTCTTTTACATCATGTAACATTTATAGTTTTTTATAATAAAAAATTATACCGTCAGTTGATGTTGTATTTGAAATATATAATACATCATAATCTATTTAGTAAATCAACATACGTTCTTTTTAAACAAATATTATCGTTCATATATATATATATATATATATATATATATATAGAGAGAGAGAGAGAGAGAGAGAGAGAGAGAGAGAGAGAGAGAGTTAAAGTTATATCTTAACATGGTAAATTCCTTTAGTAGAGGCAAAAACAGTAATAGAAACTACCAAGGGTAAGTGTTAAAATGTAACAATTCTCACACAATTATACGATTCCATCTTATGTACAGTAATGAAGTTAGCGATGTTCAAACAATGGCATTGTGTATGCATTTTGGAATTGATATAATGAATGCTAATTAGCATACTCCATTGGCCAGTTCATACACTGGCTGATGCGCACTATACAACAGATGGGACCTCGTGATTCAAATCATTGCTTGCGTTCTGTTTACGCTTTAATCCCCCGGACCGCGTATGATCCCTGCAAAAATTACTGCAGGATACATACAAACCCTTGATTTTAAAAGCTGTTTCATGATATAATCCCTGACCTGTATAAGCATGTTAGGCCGACAGTGCCTACAAAACGGTTCACCACCATCGAAAGCGTCTAAATAGCTTTAATGCATCGTCCAAAACTGACAGAGACGAGAACCAGTCAACATTCTCAAGAGAGCAATATTTGAAGTTGTCGATAAATATGTCTTGTATGCTCGGTAATGTGCATAAATTTAGACTGGTTTGCTGGCACACAACGTAATTATTGACAGTTTAAGTTTTATGGATTTAACGTACTGCTTACTACACATTTACACAAAGCCTTATTGTAATAGATAGTTTAAGAACTGTGCATAACAAGATTCGATGTCAACAATTGTATCTGAAATGTGGTAAGCTGTATTTAAGACACTGAAATATTTATCTCACCAACCAACTGGTTTTGTTTATTCTTGTTAACATGGACTTGCGGTTGAACAAGAAGGCAATAATTGTAATGTCAAACTATATTATATTGTAATCATCGATTTTATTTATTATTGTTGAACTTCGAAGTGTATGTAATTATGCTCAGTGTTTTCTATTTCAGTTGTGGTCTCATTGTATTAATGACCGTTTCTTCGCGTCTGCAATTGACAGAAATTAAAAAAGAGAAAAGAGCAAAGTCTCATCCGAATCATTTGATTGTTTAATTCGTTTCGAGGATCCTGATTTAGAGTATGGAATAAATACAAGTTGCTTGTATTTCCTCAATTCTTCCTCCAAGACCTCTTCCTCCTCGAACTTGTCTCTGTTTTCTTTCAAACGTTACAATTACATAACAAGATTAATGCAGTGGATAATGTTCTTCAGCCTTAATACAATTCTTATAAAGCTAAAAATGATAATTTCCTATATGTTTGCATATAGATTTCTACAAAATGCAAGATTTTCTTCAAACATTTACAAAAATGCTTTATTAATATTTGTGGGCACAGCGGGAAATTTTAGCCAAAAGTAAGGTGAGGAAAATAAAACTAAACTATAAAGATGTGGAAAGTATACAGGCTATATAGTGAAATCTATCTAGGAGTCAGATTAATATCTAATAGTTCTTGCACGCAGACAAAGAACGGCGGGACATGAGATACGCAAGGCTGGCAACTTGCTTGGCCAATGGTCCATATGAATCATTAATAAATCCAAAGTAATCTACAAGCTTCAATAGGGTCAGTGAATTGCACTGTACTGGTTGATGATGAAGCTAAATTTTCACACCGTTTCGCGAATGTCCTTTGTTGTCCTGCGGCAATATATTGTCATTCACTGACCTTATCTCTTGCTTCTGTAATTGGATTTCATCTTATTTTACCTGGTTCTGAAACACCACAGTGCCATTATAAGACCATACCTTAACCAGAATCATGTTTCAAAACTCGTACGGAATTGTAATTTGCAAGTAAATATCCTTTGTAGAAATGAATGTAAAGGCATCATTTCTTGGCAAAGTTAATATCATCGTTGTTTAATATTTTAGTTTCAGATGCAAATGTGCTTTGATTCTCGAGAAAAAGATCATTTACTAAGTTCTATTATTGGTCGCAACTGCTTTCTGACCATCAATGTGGACTTTATCTCTACGCAGGGCCGACAAGGGGGTGGGGGCAACCGGGGACATATCGGCGGGACTCGTGGCCGTCAGGGGGCCCGGGCCGATCAACACTTTTTAATTTTATAAAAGAAAAATTTTGCTTAAACAAGAACCAGGAAAGACCCGAGTGTTTCTTACTCCAGGACCCGTAATCGATCTCTTCGGCCCTGTCTCCACGTACGTAGATATCCATACTTAACTAGAATAATCTCCTGGCTAATAGGACGAGTTGCCTCGTATTCATCAGAACGGCCAATGTATTACAGATAAGCAAGACCAAACCAACTTGGGCCTCTTGATGTTATCACTAGTGTCACTACTCAGATCACTAGTTATGAACGGTATGCATTAGGTTAGTCCTGACCCTCACGTGAAGATATATTGTTCTTGCTGGATAAAAGACAATATTAAAGAAAGGAAAAGAACGGTGCATGAATAACAAAAAGTCAGTTTGGAGACTGTAATACACATCATTAGCAATTAGAAATTTGTATATAATATCTACTTGTTAATTAGAATCAAATAATTTTGCAATAAAATGTAAAGCCCGATTCCAACGGCTCAAAAGTGTACCGGAAAAAAAAATATGATTCGGGTCAAAAATGGGGCACTTCATAGAACGTTTAGAAAGGAAATGTCTTTGCACGCTTATAGTGGAGTCAAGAGAGATAACTGTTTATACTTCGTAAGCAAGCTGACTTGATTTACCACGCAAACTTCAATTTTGGCTCAGCGACCCGGTTTGTCTGTTATTTGTTACATGCTCATCAAGTATGTGCTAGTAATGACACGTTTCTTTATAATATTTTTCAGATATAAGCCATCTTTGATTTCAATGTATGTTTAACGCATGGCTGTTTTGTTGGTTATCTCCCCATAAGACAAATTTAAATGAACCATATTCTGGTGCCTTTAGTAATAGATTTATTTGGAAATAAAATTTGTCTCTATGAAACATTCGCTGGAATAGAAGAGCAAATGAAAAACACAAATGTATCAATTTGGCGTGTCCACTGCACATCAGCATTTTGAATGATGCAACACAATTACCCATTTGTACTCAATCCCTGCAAGTTGATTAGCAAAGGGTTTCTTCACATACCATGCAGGCGTCAAACAATACCCAGCCCGCTGGCCAATCGGTACAAACCGAACGTTTTACACTTGTTTGGTGTCATCGGGGATTAAAATGGCCTTCTTTATCATAATTGACTTGACTCTTTTTGACAAATTAAATCGGTGTTCTTTTGACGAAAGGAATTCCTGCGAACAAAATCTGATCTCCAATTCCTCGGAGCGAGTATTTTCTTGTTGAGTCCATTATGATGCTCCTCCGCTCGGAACTAATTTCCCTGCATGCAAACCCATACCAATTGAATACCTCCTTATCTTACAGATGTCATTTATGTCGTTTGATCAATGAGAAATGGATACTCAATCCCGACAAATCGAAGAAATTTCAAATTTTATGTCCAACGATAAATGCAATTTATAATAAAATGGACCCAAAGTAATCAGGTTTTGGCAAATATTCGAGATTGCATCGATCTTGCGCTTCTAGGAGCAAGCTTCTCGTCTGCTCCTTTGAAACAGGCGATCAACTAATTTCAAACCCCAAATATCGAAGACACAATGTAATACACGCTTGTCTAATTTGTTATGGAGAATTGGGCGTCTCGGAGATCATCAATGTAATGGACTAATCGATCATATAAAAAGAGAAATTGAGTGAAACTAATCCAGCTCTAACCACTGTATTGCCAGAATACAAGATATCCAGCATTTTCTAGAAATAAAACAAACATAATTCATGGAGAAATATTTATGGAAAATATCAGGTTTATTTTTTCTTTCCATTTTGTTGTTATTTTTTTAATATGGTAAATCCCAGAAGCGTTGTTTTTTCAAGAACTGTAAAATCTCCTAGGATCAAGTGTCCATGAAGCATCCGTAATTTGACCGTTTTTGACTGATTGTACATTCCACTGATTTATGAATTCAGAAGAACTCTAATTAGGACTGTCCAATTTGTCATTCACGCAATGAATAGATCGATGCTTAAGACTACTGTCAGAGTCAATACAATTTGGAATCGGTTACAGATCATTTAATGTCAAATCAACTCAAGTGGTGTCGCTAAATGCAAAATCGTTTGGAGACAATGCAATTACGCGATCATTAGTAATGAATTTAATATGTATTTAAAGTTCAAACTTTGTAAATATTTTGCAAAGATTTTTTCCTTTCTAACGTATCAAAACATCAGAATAACTAAAAGTGATAATTTGTGAAAGAAAAGGAACATCCCGTGCGTTTTACAACTCTAGTTCTGTATTATTATGAAACTGCCTTATGATTTTCATTAACTTACCAAGTTCATTTAATTTATGAGTGTATTTGTGCCTCTCTTTCAATCTTTTCTACTGAGAATATTTGATTATGGCTCAAAGAAGAGAAAAGCATTAATTCATGCCTCAAGAGATTGACAGTAAAAAAAAGTACACCATAACTACAGGTACTTCACTTTTTAACCATAAGTATAAAAAGTAGCAAACCCAAGCAACGTTTGGTACAGGAATGATACATCTAAACTGCGTCTGTCGAAGACCCCATGCAACGTTGATCTCTGCGTCCCTGTATTAATCTATTTTCGTTGTTTTTTGTTTTCTGAGGGGGTGTTGGTTTGGTGAATTTTTTTTTTTTTTTTTGATTTTAGCTTTTTGGGGTTTTTTGTTCTTTTTTTTTTTGTGCTGTTGTTGTTTTAACCTGTTTTCCTTTCTTACACGAGAGATCTATCCGCACATAAAATTATGACACCACTGGACATAAGTGTTGGCATTCAACACAGTTTTGCATGCCTGTGAAACCTTTAGGCTGAAAAAGTGATTTTTTTTTGCGACTTATGCGAAAGACAGCGAAAATTGACTTCGCCTCCTACTAGAGTCAATACTTGTTAAAATTCTCAATAGCATGTTTTTATTTTTTTAAATAAAAGAAGAAAAACAAAACATTGCCACGGAATTTCTTGTCACTTTATGTCCTGCTCTGTAAATATATGTTTTATGTATTCGGATTGAACATACATTTCTTATATCCATTTTATTGTTTTTGATTAAGTAGATATTGAACGCCTATCGTGCTTTGTAGAAATACGTCAGACGCCGTGAGAGTAGCGTGCTCTTTTCATCGACTTGGTACAGACATCAAGGCGCAATTCAGTAATTAATCTTCCTCCAGAGAAACTATCGCCCAGTCAGTAAAGATGGATTGGTCTTGAATTAGAGCCAATTCGATGCTTTCTTTAGCAAAATGTCACGTAAATCATCTATCAGTACGAATACTGCAGCGAGTCGATATATTCATTCTCAGGAATCAACAACACATCCATGTTGCCAATATCATCACTGCGTTTTGGAGAGAACATCGTCTTGGATCCAATACTGACTTTAGTGTGTAGTCAGCATAGTTAATTATTTCACTCGAGATAAAGAGTGTTTATTATATTTTAGTTTTTATTCCTTTGTTGAAGACTTGTGCAGGAATTGTGCTTTGCGTTTCGTCAAATATCACTGCTTTTGATGCATGCTATTTTAAATATTCAGTCGAGAACTAAAATATTTAGTGAGTGAAGAGTGTATATGATCACAAACACACGCACTGAAAATAACATGGCATTGTGTGTGTGTGTCTCTGTGTGTGTGTGTGTGTGTGTGTGTGTATGTGTGTGTGTGTGTGTGTCCCCAACCCCCGGCAGATAACGTACTCCAGAAAACATGTAATATACATATATCCTTATAATTACATGTATGTAATTAGTTTTGAATCAGTATTGGATGTTCCATGCCGATGTAAGACAATTAGTCATTGCTGTCTCAGTAGTCTTTGTTTTCTTAACCGTACGGTCCGATGTTCTATTCTAGTTACCGTCACAGATAAGAGTTAGTACTGATATTGGTACCCCTACTTCATGGACGGGTTACTAACATGAGCCCATGTGTTTCAACAGAGCAGCTTTGTGTGATTCACACCCGGCGTCTTTTTAGCCTACTATAGAAAAGTTTGAACATGTTCCTGACATATGCTGAAAGAAATTAAATATTTCTCTTATTTAATACCAGTATTGCTGTATATCATTGCAGAAATAAGTGTAAAATATTGTTTACCTTCTTTATCCGACATTTTCATTTGAATAGTCCGCCATATTAGTTCAACTGATAACTACTTCTGTTGTCAGCCTCGTTTTTTATGCCACATAAGGACATTGCTGCCTTTTTCTGGAAACGTAAACATATCGTAGTAAATATATTATGCATTGATAAGGTATCGTACAATATCCAAATAGGGCATAGCAAGTCTTATTGGAAAACAAATTAGCGTTAGAATCTCGTGTTATCTGTCATGGTGGACAAAGATACAATTGCTGTAAGCATTCCAATATAATTTACCTGATATAGGATTAATAACTTTATCATT
The DNA here is from genome assembly GCA_016617855.1 of Megalonaias nervosa. Classification (NCBI taxonomy): domain Eukaryota; kingdom Metazoa; phylum Mollusca; class Bivalvia; order Unionida; family Unionidae; genus Megalonaias; species Megalonaias nervosa. The sequence goes on along the minus strand of JAECUM010075941.1, from coordinate 10,104 downwards.
AGTCAAGTTTCATGAAAATCATAACTCTACTGAGTTAGTAGATTTTAACTATTGTCATCTTTCTGTCTTTGACAATACTTTTATTTGCTCCGTTCTAAGACAGAGGATCAGATTGTATCCTCAATAAAAAATCACGTTGAGGCTACGGCATTGTAGCTAGATACGAGCCAACACAGGTATTCTAACGTATTCTTTGGCGTGTTTGATTGAAACTTTGTAATACATTCCTAATCATTGTTTGGCAATTTTAGCGACCAATGATAAACATAACAACATGACTGATCCAAACAAAATGATCTATGACCAGAAACCTGGATCCGTCTATATAGCAACGTTGGTTTTCTTGTTCTTGGTTCAGCTGAATTCTAAACATTAATCCGTGTATTGTCATGATAACCAAGGTCATCAACACACCTGAACAATTTAAGAATGAACCAACAGTTTGCTGACAGTACCAATGCACGTCATGAACCTTGCCCTCGTTTCTGATAACGTAGTATTTAGGACGCCATGTGAGTGTCCTGGAAACGAGAACCTCCGAAGGAAATTTCACTATAATTAAATGACAAGATTAAATGACAAACAGTTAATAATAATATTTACTTGATGGAAGAAATAACAAGTACATATAATAAAATAATTTTTCAAAAAATCATGTTTATTGCAACAAAAGCTCCCTCAGCTCGTAAACAATGATATATTTTCGGTCCCAAAATGCAAATGAGAACAAATGGTATGTCCTACAGCCAAAATGACGTCTACCTTGGCGTGGTTCTCGGGCTTTAAGACAGGGAAGGTTATCGAGGCGCAACTTTCGCATGCAGTGAGTTGTGGCGGGGTGGGGTGGGGTACTATGAAGCCATTTTTGGCTTAAGACAATAGATGACTTTTCAGGAGGTATGCAAATGAATAAGTTTGACTTCATTATATATCAGAAAATTGAAACTTCTGCGAAATTATATTTTGGAATAGAGGTATGTACCGGTATTAATTTGATAACTAATAAAACGTATCAAATGGGTCGCTCAGTGGGACTAGTACGGAACAGAGCCCTCAAAGATCGTCACGCGGAACAAAATTTGTACCATATATCCAAACTGCATCTACACCGTATCTAAGAAATCAACAATTTAAATGACTTTCAAAACTAAAGTAGCTGTATTGTGACAAAACCCATTGCAGTTATATGAACAAACTTAATGCAGCGCACTTTATTCGGAATGTACGTCACTTCTGATTCAATATTAATCTGACCCATATGAAGTAGATACAAACGGTGAAACATTATTTTTATGCAAGAAAAGGGATAGATGTTAAAGATAAGCAAACTCCTTTTTCATATGTGCTTTGAATGAATACATTGTTACGATTCTATTTCTAAAAGTAAGCAACAGTAAGAAGCAAAACCAACAAGTTGTGTTGAACTTAACAAATAATTTAATTCTTTAAGTTATAAAATGAAAATTTAAGACGAACATATAGTATTGTGAATTAAATCCAAAATAATCCAAAAAAAGTTATATCACAAGTCCAAAAGAATAGAGAGTTCGGAACTAATTCCAGTTCCTGAATGTGTTGAATATGTTGAGGTGACAAAGGTCCTGATGTATCACAATGGCATTGTCCAAAACTCAGTTAAATGAATTCACAATAATCCCAAAATGTTTCTTTAGTTTAGACCGCCATATGGGCACATTTTTAAACTCCAGTAAATAATTGAAAGAAATGATTCCTCTGAATTAAATCCAAACGCAACCTAAAATAAATTTGCAGACTGATATCAAAATAAAAGCAATACTAGGAAATAGGAATGATAATAATTGTACCAATCTCTTTTTATATACATCTCCACGACTCTATTACGAATCAAAGTTGCAATTTATCCCCACGTGACATACATCGCAATACTAATTCATCCGATCAGAATACTATCTCAATCTGTAAATATGATCTTTTCAACGACTATTTTAAGGCTATAATCTATAACTCAAACCCAAAGTGAACAACCTCTATCTAAAAATAAAATCTACGTTCATGGAGATATATATATATATATATATATATATATATATATATATATATATATATATATATATATATATATATATATATGCCAACATTCGTCATACGAACGTTTTCAAGATCCGGACCGTTAATTTCAAGCATTCGCGTCAACAGTCTCGGTTACGAAAGACATCATGATGAATAGGTTCCACATACCTACGCTCTGCCTGCATAGAGAACTTGCAGAATAACGGAAAAGAAACAGTAAAACTACTCCCATTGCTTCCTATACTAATTTAATTTAACACTATTAAAATTTAAGGAAGCATCTAGCTCCTCAAAATTCCAGTGGAGTCAAGTTTGTGTTTCACACTCTTTTATCCAAAGGACCTCTTTTGGCTATAGTTGCATAGCGGTGAAAGCAGAAACAGGCCGGGTGACTTTAACGTTCATTTTGGAACTGTCAAAAAATAACACAGAACGTCGATATTAATCTGTATAGTAGTAAAAACTCAAAGATGAACTTAGGTTATAGAGATAAAAGAGGAACCACTTTAAAACACTGTCAGATTTATGCAGCCTACTCCAAGAACACTTTCTCTTTTGACAACGGCAAAGGTGTCTGTGAATGTTTCTTTATGTATGCTCAGACTTTTATCAACGTAATACCAGATTCTACTAAAACGTGTATAATATCATATATATATATATATATATATATATATATATATATATATATATATATATATATATATATATATGTTGTTATATATATATATATATATATATATATATATATATATATATATATGTATGTTGCATCAATGATATACCACGAAATGTATAAATTTTTCATTAAAAGGAAACGAAGCTTGCTGAGTTTCCTTTTAATGAAAAATTTATACAACGAGTGGTATATCATTGATACAGCGTACATACTGTACATATACTTTATTTATATCACATACAAATACATATATTTGACCTTTGAACGGAGTTCAGATTTACTGCAAGCAGCTGTGTATTGACCTAGTGAATGAACTCCTCACATCCCCGAGTGGGTCCGCTACAAAAGGCAGTTCTATGCATTTAGTGGCTATTTACAATCACGTCTGCATATTGATAAGTTGATTGTTTTCTTTTCTTGGTTGCTATTTTTCTCCACATTGATTATATCAATATAATACACACTTATGATTTAAACATGAAAGATGGTTTTAATGATAAAAGTACAGTAGAGCACTATTTACACTGGGATAGCTACGTCATTCACATGAACGCCATTCACATACCGGCGCATGGAAATTAATGTAACAAGAGGTAATTAAAATATTTTAATATATTTACAGTTGATCTAAGTCATTATTCTGCATTAGCAACAGTACAAGCGACCATAACACCCTCTCTCTCTCTCTCTCTCTCTCTCTCTCTCTCTCTCTCTCATCCTTTGGTCGGTTTGACTTAACTTTTACCATCATTGATAAGTCTAGAGATATCGTGTGATAACACAAACGCAAATCCTCTACGTTCGTCATTTCATAGATTAAAATCCCGTATCTTGCTACGATGAGAGAGAGAGAGAGAGAGAGAGAGAGAGAGAGAGAGAGAGGCCTTTGGAAATTTTCATATTTAAATAATAATCGATTACTTAGAAAATTATTGTATGTTTAAGAAAGAAAAAAAACTACAAAACAACATTAAATACATCCCAGTATGTGTACCAAGTAACCGAGGAATTTACTGGTTTGCAACTTTGTATCACTGATAAACACTGTAGATAAATCCCAAGGAAAGTGCACACGTATCGTTACGACGAATCATATTATTGTAGGTTACTTGGTGTAATTTCTGTTTCAAGGTTTTTTATCCAGCCCAAATTCCTTTTCTCTCTCACTCAACATTTCTGCGCAGTTTGTCCGTTATGCATGAGAGGGGAGGGGAAAACAGAAAGCAGAAAGAATTGTGATGTAAATGTGTACCATATTAATTCATTTAGAAAACGGGATTATTAATACTTTTCATCGTTATTTTCATACGTCACTAGTGACTAATGTGTGGAAATTGATCATTGATCTAGAATCAACTGCAGACGCTCGCGAGAATGTTTATATACGCGTATTATTTCCAAAACGAAATCCTTATTTCTAGCAAGTACCAAAAGCTTCTAGTCACGTTAAATTGTAGCATAAACCGAATGGACTAAACAACTCACAGGTACGGACAATTACTGCTTTGACGGGTTAAGAACCTGCAAAAATATGGCGACATCCTATGCACCGTTTAAATCGTTGGTTGCGGCAAAGAAATGGAACGCTTATCCCTTACAAAAGTTGTAAAAATTCGAAACTTCGGTAAATACAGAATTTTCTAAAACCTGTTATTCGGGTTGTCACATGCATTTCATTTTCCTTTAATCATTAAAGTAATTCACATTCTTGTCATAAATGCCATTTACCGTTTTTACCTTGAATTCAATGCCCTGAAAATTATTCATATCACAAAGACAGATATGAAGTGTTACGTGTCTAGGCTTGTACAAAAAGTAACAAGAAAAGAGTGAAGACAACAAGCTTTGTAAAATTTAACAAATATTTATTTCCCTAGAAAAATAAGGTAAAAATGAGAAAAAAAGGACTTACGGTTTATGAATCAAATCCAAAATTAATCGAAGAATTAAACAATAGAAGTCCTATCAATGAAAAGTCCTAAATGAATCTATGTTCGAGTCCCGATGAAGTCAAAATGGAGGGCGATGACGTATGTCGTGACCTTCAAAGTGTTGCCGTGTCAACAGTTCCTTGTTGAATCACAGAAAATAATATTCCAGTTTAGAATTTCTGAATAAATTTCCTTGTCCAAGAATTTCTGTATGAGCACTAGTATTTTCCAGGGAAAGAATCAATAAATCCATAAAATAAAGAATTCAGCTCAAACTGATCACAACAAGACACCTTAAGTGTTTAAGATTAAAAGCCCAGCTGGCTAGTTCTTCTCCAGAAAACGGTTATACAGTAAGTTAAGACGCAAAACAGACTCCCGTATGAGGGTCACGTGGTCACTTTCTAGAACAACGTAGAATATTTTTACATGCTAATTATCACGTACTCTAGGTATGGCCTTGATTCCACTGAATGAATCTTACTCTTAGAACGAATAAAAAAAATTTTTTTTTAAAGTTGTTTACTAGAACTCTATCTGATTTCTGAATCAAGGTCAGAAACTAGATACAATGTTTCAACTACTGGTTGTTTATCAGGTCAAACAGAACGGAACTGAACTTCTAAAAAAATATTAAATCCAGTAGACAAAGTTATCATTACAATAACATGTAATGGAATAAAATTTTTAAAAAAATTAAAACTAACAAACAAATAATTAAATTAGATATACATAGCAGAAGACTCTATGGTCTTTAACTAAATAATCGAAAAGAGCGACAACAAAAAGGTTTTGTAAAATTCAACAGAAATTTATTTCTCTAGAATAAAAGGCGAAAATTTGAAAAGAACTTGAAGTATTAAATCCCAAAATAGTCCAAAAAGTTTTATCACCAGCGCTAATGATTAGATTTAATTAAATTCCAGCGGTATTCCAAATAAAATCCACCGCTGAAGGTGTTGATGTGCCTGTAGTCTCAAATGTATTAATGTACCGATAGCCTGAACTGTGATGATATACCAACAGTTTTTTGATGAATGAGAAAAATATAATCCAAGATATCCTTGTCTGAATTCGTCATAATTCCAAGTTAAAATCCCTGTTCTAAAATATTAATGAGCATTTTGCAATTCCAGAGAATATTGTTAATAAATAATTCTAGCCTAAATCAAATACTAAACACAAATACAAATACGACTGATTCTGCCTAAAGATATTAAAGCAAGAATGAATACTTAATACATAAATGAGATTATAAATCCCTCTACTTGACATAGGGCACAATTAGCATTTTCTGGAAATACTTAAACTTAATGGAATTATTTATTCTAGAACATTATGTTAGTAAAATTATAATATAGAATGTGGTAAACATAGTGTCCTCGACTCAGAACAAGATAATGATCCTGATATTTAACCTGTACTCGTATAAAATTATTCGCTATATATTATTTGTTTACCAAATAAAGACAACATTAGTGTCTCAAGTCAGAAACAACATGAACTTGATTTTGAACTAGGTCAAGTCCAAAACTAGACTCAAACATACCACACAATGATGGAGTAAAACATCGAACAAATAACAATTAAGTATACATAACACAAAACTTGAAAACACAACGTGTTTTCCTTTCTGTTCAATAATACTGTACCAATTCTAAAAGTCAGCTTCACCTTGAACTTTTGTTGTTCATCATCATCATTACTGTTGACATAGTTGTCACTGTTCCGAAGTGATATCATTACAGTCGTCAGTTGTATTTTATTGAATTATGGTGGTATATGGTGGTGGTGGTGGCAGCAGCTATAGCAGTAGTCCTAATAGTAGCAGTAGTTCTTGTTGTGTTGGTGGTGATGGTGGCATTAATACATGTATAAAATGAGAACAAGCAAAAAGAGAGTGAATAATGTAACTAGAAGTGGTGATGGTGGTGGTAGGGTTATTGCAGACTCCTCCCAACAACAACATAGTGATAGTAAGGCCAAGGCACTTTACTCCAATTGCCTCGGCTCTAAATAACCTACTCGTGTTGCTGTGCTTTCGAGCAGCGAACCAAACCAAACCAGAGGGCCATCACTGTAACTCTAGCAGACATACTCTTTTAAGTACAAGTTATTTCCCCTTAACGGAGTCTTCGTATCAAAAATCTGAGAGAGAGAGAGAGAGAGAGAGAGAGAGAGACCGTGTGTGTGCGAGTGGGGAGGGGGAATGAGTAATTTTTGTATTTAAAACACATCGATAAATCGTTTAGATTACCGCCCAAGGATTGTTTTACATTAACTGACAAAGAATTCAGACAGAATTTTTTTCTCAACGTTATCGAGAGCAAAAGGTAATGCTGCACTTGCTGCATATATAACTCTTACATCATGTGACCTGTATTATATAATGAGCAAATTAACAAGTTGCTGTATGTAAATTATTAAATTGGAATTTGATATCTTTGGAATTATGTGATTTGTACTGTAGACTGAGTCAATCAAAATGTCGTTGTATAGAAATTATTCAACTGGAATATTGATGTTAACTTCACTGAAAAACTTAAAGGTGCCCATGTTTCAAGGCGTTGTGTGTGTGTGTGTGTGTGTGTGTGTGTGTGTGTGTGTGTGTGTGTGTGTGTGTGTGTGTGTGTGTGTGTGTGTGTGTGTGTGTTGTATTTTTAACGTAGCTTTAACAAGTTTTCGCTGCGATGTCTGCAGTGTGATAATTTATAGTGATGTCTAGCACTGGAGCATCATGCCGCAGACATTTGGCATTATGTCCCACCCAGTCACATTATCCTGACACTAGGCCTACCAGTCCTAACACTAACCTCTTAATGCTCGGCGCTAAGCGAGGCAATCGCAAGAACCATTTTTATAAGTCTTTGGTGTGACTCGGCCTGGGTTCGAACCCGCGACCTCCCGCATCCGAGGCGGATGCACTAACCACTTAGGCCACCGGAGCGATCGAGAGGTATTGTACGAAACGCATTTCAGTCTGTCAAGTTAGATATGGCCTGTCAAGTCTGGTAAGGATGAATCTTGACACTAACCGAAAATAAGAACTTATGTTATAATTTACAAAGAAGAAATAAATGCGATTAAAGTCTAAACATGCATAGACTGAGGTAACAATGATGCAAATATACTGGTGAAGTTATTTTGGGGTATTTTGAAGTCATATCGAGAAAACGTGGCAAAAATATGATACATATTTTGCCATTTCTTTGCAAAACTGGGAGGGGGACCCACAAACTTTCGTACTTTGGCAAATCTGAACGAAATGTTCGACAACAACTTCTATTTTTGGTTAATTTATTTAAACTGAAATTGCTGTGTTTTTCTCTACAAAATTTAAAAAATGTTGCATGAAAATGATAAACCCTAGGAATGGTCGATATTTACCATTACTATTTTTCCGGTTGCGGCTATAACCATCCTCTTTTTAGTTGTGCTCTTTGCTGTTAGAATCTGAATCGAGTACTGCACGATGCTTGACAAAATGAGGCAAATGTCGCGTTCGTCGAAAGCTCAGTCGATAAACTAAGAGAATGGAAGTGAAACTTCGTTTGTCATTAAATTTACAATACTATCTTTATTTCCACTGGAATAACTTATTCCAGTACAATATAATTTCCAAGAACTGTTTTAATGGTTATCAAACAGCAGTGGGAGCCGGAGGGTGCGGACCGAACCGGGTTACATCATCAGCGGAGGTGTCACCAAAATTACTGTCTATAAAATTTTTGAATTTTTGTACAGGAAGGGGGTCCATGGGGGTGACACCATGATTTACTGCACATGACTGTCTATAAAATTTTTGAATTTTTGTACAGGAAGGGGGTCCATGGGGGTGACACCATGAGTTACCGCACACGACTGTCTATAAAATTTTTGAAGTTTTGTACAGGAAGGGGGTCTATGGGGGTGACACCATGATTTACTGCACATGATTGTCTATAAAATTTTTGAATTTTTGTGCAGGAAGGAGGTCCATGGGGGTGACACCATGAGTTAATGCACTGGGTGACACCAACCCTTGTGTCGCCACTGTCAAACAGTGCGGATGCACTCTTTAAGTCAAAATGCTGTCAGTGTAAACGCTGAGAATACAACGTTTTTAAAAAAATTCACAAGTATTGCTCGCCTGGATGGATATCGAATTCGCTACCCTTGGATTACTATTCCGAGTCTATCAACTAACTAAAGCGTCCTGTACATGGATCTGTGAACTCCATTCTGTCAACCTTAAACGATGCAAAAGGTTAATTGTCTGTACAAAATAATTAGTAGTTTTCAGTGTGTGTGTGTGTGTGTGTGTGTGTGTGTGTGTGTGTGTGTGTGTTATTTTATGTTGCTTGAACCGAATGATTATAATTAGGAAGAGAATATATATAACTAAACAAGAAAGGAAAACAAATGGCAGACACAAAGCAATGAATAAACGAATGTTGGAGACAAAGAAAAATTAATTTCGGGCCAACGCTTAACTTCTCTTTCATCTGAAGTAAAATTGTAAATTCATATCAGATATAATTTTCAGTCAGACATGTGCCATCTGGCATAATAGGTGAGATGAAACGTCGCGTGCTTCACCCGTGTGATTGGAAACAGTCTTTGTGACATCAGGTAGAAATGAAAGTACATGTAAATGATCCAATCCACTCTTAGTAAGTCGTGTTGTTTTGGCCATATGTATATGTGTTATGACTCCGAGGGACACAGATCAGGATATGTCACACGATGTTGAATGCTGTCTGTAGGAGACAAAGTAGTGAATTAAATCTAGTACATTTGCACCAGAAAATTTGTAGCGAATTGCTTCTTAGCATACTCATAAAAGTGTTTTGGTATAAACGTTAGCAATATTTTCTCTGACTATCGTAAAAAAACGCGAATGTTTTATGTTCTAAAAAATGTGAATTACATTATTTCGTACAGTGAGAGAAAAAGACAATGTCTTGATAACACTGTACAAGTACCGAGTAGCTTGATTTTTGCGATAAAGAGTGAATGATAAAATGGTGGTTCAATGACAAATTTTTAAAACACCAGGGAAAATAAAACCGATGACTGCCTTTATCAAGCACATCAGCTGATCATTATTCAAATTAGTTTACCTGGTGGCCAGGTACCATATGCTTGCGATCGATAGCTCATTATACTGGTTTACGTGAAGTGAAATGATAAACAAAGATCAAAACTTTCACATTGTGTAAAGTAATGAAGCGAAAAATAATTAAAAATAGTGACAAGGTGTGAATCAAAACTGCTATAATTCTTTGTACCATCATCGTCGTTGTTGTCGTGATCATCATCGAAACTATCTGTCGAATAGGCAACACTCGAATAATAATAATAATAATAATAATAATAATAATAATACATATATACAATCATCTATACCTACATAAACATACCTATATAGTGAGTGTGTATTGACACACAGATATATATATA
>JAECUM010075940.1:0-14471 GCA_016617855.1 Megalonaias nervosa | reverse complement strand
CTCTCTCTCTCTCTCTCTCTCTCTCTCTCTCTCTCTCTCTCTCTCTCTCTCTCTCTCTCTCTTTTTATGGCAGTGTAAATGAACTGAAAATTATAGTCAAGGAACAGATGACATCAAATCAGTACCAAGAGTGGGAGTTTATATTACATTACTTGACCCGCAATTAAATCTCTGTAAAATGGGTTCACTATGCCCATTCAGTTTGCATTACTTCTAATCTATCGACCTAGTGGCTCCTTGTGGAGTTAAATTCAACTGGGTGATTAGCGTGATTCAGCGACATCCCACTTGACTTGACCTTAGAAACAGAGAGCGACAACTCTTCCAAATCAACGAAAGGAAAAGCGATGAATAGTTTCTCTGTGGTGCAAACAATTAGCACCCAGTATTCAAGCGAGAGTTGTCCCAGGGAGTAATATATCAGAGAGAGAGGGGAGTGGCGATTGATCGTTGCTCAGATTTATGATGAAAATCCAAGAGTCACATATACGTATCACTATAATATAGTTAAATATAGCAGCAGGGAGGGTAAACAGACTACTTTTTAGAGCAGTCCTTTTGTGAAAATAAATCTTCTAACGAAATTGAAGAGACAAGCTTCAATAACGCTAAACCGAGGCTTCTAACCAGGTTAGCGCATCTTTTTTTTTTTTTTTTTTTTTTTTTTTTTTTTTTTTTTTCAAATATTTATGCATCTTCGTTTACCGATCCGGGACATTCACCGTTGGTCGTCCTCTCTCTGCTGCCGTGTGTGGTTTAAAAAAATAACGGTTAGGTGACGTAATTAAATCATATTATTGATATAATAACGCTAACCATGGAATCGCGCACAGCTAAACTAGCTCGACAGCGACTAGATGCAATTAAGAAATATCTCCCCGTCCGTGATTCTGTCAAGCAACAACTACAAGCACGTCAGGAGTCTCAGGTGAAAGTTACAGAAGGTGTAGAACTGTTATTTAAACCAATTGTCGAACCAGCAAAGAAATTGTTACAGCAACTGAGGCACTGTCTGTTGATAATGTTGGCCGTCTTCGAGCATCTAGACCACCACCCCGGCAACCTCCTCAACCACAACCTCCTCAACCACAGTCTGAAGATCAACCATCGCCTCCGCCAAAAGTTAAAACTTACCATACAGATAAATTTACTCCGGAAGGTATTGCCGCTATCAATAACTCAGATCAATTAATTGATATTGCTGCGTTTGGATATAGTGATAGAGATAGGTATGTAAAACCCGAATATGTTAAAACTCTGAAATCTGCCGATTGGGTTAAGGATGTATATCGCGTCGCTACTAATACTTCGAAGATCAGATCTGAGGTAGATGTTAATCAGTTTAACATTTTTAACCAGGCAGTAGATGAGTACATTGAACAAGTAAAACAAGAAAGGAGACAAAAAGAAGAAGAAATGAAGTCGCAAGTTAAAAAGCTGAACAAAAAAGGAAATCAGCCTTAACAACAAGTAAGAAAAAAGCAGATGAAACAACAAGTAAGGAAAAAGAAAAATGGTATGATATATATCCTTACCCCGGTGCCACTGGAAGTGGTTATTCCAGCGCTAGCAATTGGGTCACTCCTGGTACAGGTACCAGGGGAAGTGGCCATTGATAAACTTTGTCCCAATAACGTCCTTGCCCATGTTGATAGACTAGAAATTCTGATTGGTGGAAGACGAGCCGGCAATAATTCCCCAGAAATCATTAATGAGGCAGCTGCTATTTGTCAGAGATTATTTACAGGCGGTATCAAGGATATTAATGTTTATCGGTTCCTCATTGATGAAATCGTTGATGATTACTGCAGCGATTGATGCAATTAGATCAGTGACAAGAAAATAATATGATCATGCATAATGCTCAACGTGGACCTGTAATGGTTAGGGTGATAAATTCGCGATTACCAACATATAGAGCGATCAACGGGGATGGACTCGGTGATGTTGTTCAGGGTCTATTCAGAAGGATAGCCACAAAAGCAATACCGATTGTAAAGCATCTGGGAATGAAAGCTATTGACGTTGTTCGTGATAAAGGTACTGGTGCTATTGGTGATGTTGCTAGTAAAGCGTTCTCAGCAATCAGGGATAGACTAGCACGATTAATACGCAGATCGCCAGCGGTCCGACCTCACCCAGTAAAATTGCCCAGCACTGAAGTTATGCCAGCAGGTGTCAGTAAAATAATAAATCAAGCTGCAAATAAAAAATTAGCAGAGTTTGCTGGTGCACCCCTGTCAGAAAAAGAAAAAAAAAGATAACTGCTAGTCTGATAGCAGGAAGTGGTCTTCGTTTTAGACGATAGCAAATATAAATAATGTTTAAACGTGTATCTGATCCAGCATTTGACATGGATGCGCCAGTTCTCAAGAATGAATCGGTGCGCGATTATCAATATTATTCTTATGACGCACTTGTACCTAACGACGGAGAAAAAATCGAGTTGCAAGTTCAGGATACAAGTAAATATTTCCTGCCCGCTGAGGCATTCATTGAGATCGAAGGTAGACTTTTGAAAGCAGATGATACAGCGTACGGAATTGGTGATCAAGTTGGTTTTGTTAATAATGGCGTCATGGCGTTATTTAACAGTGCCACGTATAGCAACAACGGAAGAAATATTGAATCATGCCTGGAAAACGTCGACGTTTCCACGACGATGCTTGGCCTTGCAAGATACAGAGATGATTACTCGAGATCAGCTGGTCCATCAATGATGTTTGCAAAGGATACCACTGAACAGCCTGAAAGCAGCAACGTAAGACTGAATGCAGCTGGAACCGAAGTTGCATCAATGAATTAAAATTTCAACTTGGGACTCGCATCACGTCGAACAATGTTAAACGGCGATGAAGAATTTTCATGCGTGATTCCACTATCACATATATTTGGATTCTGCAGACATCTTAGAAAAGTTATTATTGGCGCTAAACAACCGTGGTACGTGTTAGAAAAGCCACCAACAATGATGCAATATGGCGTGCTGCCGCCGTTGATGCAGGTAAAGTAATACTAACAAAACTTTCGTTGTGGATGCCTACAATGACTCCATCGCTGAATTAAGAACTACGGTTGCTCTCTTTCATGGAGTCAGGTGGTAAATCAACGTTGTCATGGTTGACGATGACCACAGACAGTATTCAAAGTAATGTTCACATGGCAGATAGCATCACAGCAGGGGGTGTCAGCACCACGACATATATTCATCGCGTTTCAGGAAAATGCCAGAGTAGATTCGCAGGAACGAAATCCAATGGTGTTTGACACGCTTGGGGTTAGTGAAGTTTCTTTGAGGATAAATGGACATCAAGAACCTTCTGAACAAGTGAATTTTTATAATAATCATGTTGCACGTGCTTATCATCGGTTGATGACATTCATGGGGCGTGATCAGAATGTGGATTCTGGTTTGCAGGTATCTCAGCGGGATTTCACAACATTATATCCGATCCATTATTTCTCCCTGGAACACTTGGATTTGTTCAGACAATCAGTCGTTAACATCCACTTCCGAGCTCGTGTAGCACGACTGCCTGCTGGTGATTATAGAGCAATCACTGTTCTATTCTCAGACAAAACAATGTTGCTTGAAGGTGTTGGTGGATGAATGAGAGTCATTCATGCCCCAGTGGAAAACATGTAACTGGATCACTCTTGATCTATTGCACGATCAGTAATTAAATCGCTCATGATATTATAATGTCATATCATCACGTTAATGTTACTCTGACTCCTGGTCAGATTAAAAAGCTACAATCAGCATTAAAAAAAAAAGAATTCTGAAATACAAATATTGCTGAAATCAGCACAGATCGCAAGCGATCAGAAGGGTCCATATAAACTATCCCTGACAGAACGTCAACTCAGGCACTTCAATGACGTCAAACGATCAGCGACCGGTGTTAGACTTGATCTTTCTGCTTGTGCCATTAAAGATTTTGCCAAGATGGTGGCATATTTCCACTTCTTACAGCTATACCAGCGTTGAAAGCCGCTGCAGCCCCAGCTGTTGCAAAAGCAGTCGCACTTGGTGTTGTTGGAACTGCCGCTGACATGGCATTAAAGAAAGCAACAGGTCACGGACTAAAGACTTCCAAAAAAGGACGGGGTCTAAGACTGCCAGTAACCCCTCATTCGTGGTACGGTCAAGGTCTGAGACTGCCCGGGACACTTCGCTAAACACAAAGCGTTTCGAGCTTCCCATGTCCAATTTTGATTTACTTGGTGCTGCTAAAAATTAAACATCAAAAATTTCAGAGGTGTTTTTATGCGTGATCAATTACCAAAACAACCAAACCGTGTTGAAACCGGTATCATTAATCTAGATGGAAGTTCTGGTCCAGGTACTCATTGGGTTGCTTATCTGGTTGATCCACGTGGAGTTGTTTATTTTGATTCGTATGGTTTGGCGCCACCAAAAGAATTTTAAAATATTTTGACGGTCTTCAAAGCACTCCGATCTGGTATTCAACATTACCAACACAGACAATAACTGATGCGCCAATATGTGGCCGTGAAGTACTCGCTGTGCTCGACTCTGTATCAAGGTCCCTAACACCGCCTCATAAAGTCGTGCACGAGTATACCAACGTTTTAACTAGGTCTTAGTGAATATACAGTGGTAGATATTTACCGAAGATCTTCTAAAGCCTCAAGGTGACTTATCCAAATATGCAACCCTTGATGAGGTTAAGAATGAGTTCGCTAAACTTTAAACTTTTGCGTCTCGTAGATGGGAACCAAAATGAAGTTGCTGTTTTCCAGGATCAGCAAGAATGATTAAAGACGAGCAATATCGCGTTGACAGATATTATTCTGCGAGTTCCAGATGCGACCGAAGATAACTTAGTGGTGATTGTTAAAAACGGTAAATTAAAAACTCGGTGGAATCAGTTCTAACACTCATGGGGGAGATTACTGGACGCATCAGAGAAATTGGAGATATTATGAATGGCGATCTCAATATGAGCAGAAATACAATTATTGTGAGAGAACCAAAATCAGACGATGATGTGGCAACAAAAAAAAAATATATACGTTGATAGCAACAACACCACAATCAGAACTGAGATCAGTAAATACGTTGCTAATACTGGCGATGCAATGACTGGTTCTCTCAATATGGCTAACAATAAAATTACTGCTCTTGGAGAACCAGAATCAAACGATGACGCTGCAACGAAGAAATACATCGACAATAGCAACATCCCAATGATGACCTCGTTAATGACCATCAATGATGGAATGACCACATTTAGATCCGAATATGCTAATCATGTAACCGCGTTTACAAATTTTCGTAGAAACGTAAATAGAGCCATTAATGAATTTTTGAGTCCAGCACTCATCGACATTAAGCTCTCTGACATCAAACATATTACTGATATTAAAGTATATTCAGCAGCGTCTGGATCAGCATTATGGACACCATTCAATAAATCCACCTTTACCGGCATTTACAGGTTCTCAGTAATCGGCGTTACAACATTTACAATATCTATCACAATTTCACGGCGTTATCCAGTTAACGGATCTTCTGGATCTATGTTAGTGATATTGGAGCAAAACTACGAGGAAACATTCGTGGTGGAACCCGAAGAAAAAGGCCTCGGCGTGTTGTACTATTGGTGTATTGAATTCGTCGCTAATATAGCACCTACTTAGAATGTTAGTAATCTACATAATGAACCAATCGCCGGTAACCTCAATTGACGTTCAACGTTTCAGATACGAGCAAACGTGTTTGTTTCATACCCAACTGAAAAATATCACTAATGAATACACAGTAAAACAAAACAAAAAAAAAACCAAAAAAAACCGCAGACGTGTCGTTATTACTGACATAATTGTGTACTCTAGATCCGCCGTAGTCGCCGGAAAAGTAACAATAATCGGAGCATTATCAGCCACATATATAAGAGCACTAGTAATAGGAATCGGTGTTGCAGTTATAACCGGTGTTGCTGGTATTCTTAATATCATCGCAAAAAAAAAAGATATCTGCGTGTGCGGCTGATAAATTGCACGAATATACAACGTTGCTATCAGTGACAGCACGCGCACAGCCAAATTATCATCACTGATACCATCAGGACTCAATGATGGAATAATATCAGATCAGGAATTCGCAGAAATTATTAAGGTTTTACATGAAGCAACTGGAAACCAATCCCTTGAATCTGTCAAGGTAGAATTGCAGTAGCAGACGCCGTCGTCTCCGATAAAGACAGGTATTTAGATCTCTGACTTAAATAATAATGTCGCAAGATCAGTCAAGGCGATTGCTAGAACAAATCGTCGCTAATACAACACCACCAACAACAACGATATCAACGAGCTCAACCAAGCCTGAGTTTGACGTTAGCTTTCCAACGGCAATTCCATCCAGAGAAATAGCTCTAGCACAATTGCGAGTATATTACAGCTGGCTAAATATTAGATCAAGGTCGTTCAGTTGGTTGCAAGCAAATAATTCATTGGTATTTGCGTATAAAAAAAAAAACGATGGAACTCCCGATTGTCAAGTTGTTGGTATTCCTACGGGCAGTTATCAAATAGAATAGATCAATAGTGAATTCCAACGCAGGATTAAATCTATCACAGGAAGAGAATCCAAGATCGCTATCAAGGTTCACGAGCCAACGTTATCAGCCGCGTTAGAAATATCAAGATTATGCGTTAGATATATATATCAATCATCGATCAGAGCTGTGTTAGGATGGCCAGAGATAGCACCTTCTCATCAAGGGCCACCAGAACCTGAACAATCTGATTTTATCAAAGACAATCACGCGTACTGGGGCAGGGGAAGAGCTCCAGATTATCATAGTCATTCTCCGCTGTGGAAATCAATAGAAGCTAACCCCACCGTTAAAAATCTTTTTACTGCTAATAATGAAATCACTCCGGACGGCAAAGTTATCCCCCGAGAAATGTTTTGGAAATATCCAACCACCAAGGGGGCACATGCCGAATATGAAATTCCGGAATTATTTGATAACATTAATAACAAGCACAAACAATTTTATAACAAACTACGCCAGTTATCAACCGTTATATAAATGAGTATGCCGCAGACGCCGCCAGGGAGGAAATCATCAACCAAATAGAACACCTGAACCAAGCTGCAGCGGACCTCGAAACTGCTCATCAAAGCATTATGCAGTTGGTGATTGAAGCATGCGGTGAATATGATACGCATTATAATGGAATTAAATACTCATATAAACAATTATTCCTGAAGAAATATTCGACCTCAACAACTCCGTTTTCAGAGGTCGATCTGCCAACGTTTAAACTTGCTGGATTTAACGCGACGAACCGTCGAAAAACGTCAACGATATTATCGATGAAAACAATCCCAAAATCGTCGCCGCATAGAGAGCGATATCCCTAGCGGCAGACGCCGCGCTCTGAGTATTCTCAAACATAACAATGATCCAGACGGCGGTGGTCGTCAAATATCACCAGGTGTTGTCAATATTGCATCAACGATTGCAGTCAATATGGTGTGTGATGCGATCGATGGCAGTTATCAAGTGGATCTTGAAAGATCCAGGCAGGCATGGCAGGGATATATCCTATATTCCTTCACTCCAGAAGATCCATCTGGATTTTTAATTTTGTCAGTACCTGTTAATCCGGTTTATCTGGGATGTCATAATCCTCTATTATCAGGGATACATTTCAGACTTACTGACCAGCATGGACACCTTCTTGATTTGCGAGATGAATCCCCTACCATAAGTTTATTTTGAGATCGTAAGATGTTTGCGTTAGTAAGTTTGTAGAACGTCAAGATCTTGACACAGTCACGAGGAGCAAAAACAAAATCTCGCCCATCTAACAAAATCGGACTAAGATTTCATTAGGCCCATGGCATCTTACAACGATAATGAAAAAATAAATTATTTTTGTGGTATAATATAATGTACCAACACACGACAGTTTTTGTATACAACAATGCGGTACTCGCAAATGCCGTCAAAACAATCTTGACACTTTCACACACAGAAAAGTTTAGTGTTAATGTACTTATTGATGATTATGGCGATGAAAAAAAATTTTTAACGCAGGAAGAGTTAAATGAGCTGCAGCGAAAACATGTTATTTCAGCTTTGTGGGATAGGGATCAAATTCTGAATTACGCAAATTCTTGCCGTAAACTGTCCAAGTTACTGGAAATACTTTATGGGTTATCCGAAAATTAAAACTACCCAACCCAAAAAAGATTAAAAAACACCGCCGACAATAGTCAAAACGCGCGTTATTATTTGATTGTTTACAATCCGTTACAACGTTCACTTTCACTTTCACAATTCGATTGTTTACAATTCGATTGTTTACAATCGTACATAGATTTTTAACTGTCTTACACGTGCACTCACAATCTTTTTTGTTTCATATTCTTGATATAAATCTGATCTAATTTTCTCAGTCGCCTGTGCGAGTAGAACTAATTGCCGGACGTTTGTATCATCATATGCATAAACCAGCGATTGTTTCATTGCCTGTTGGAGTAGTTCAATAAACCTGTATTCGGCTGCTAGTGTGTCTCTTCCTTCAGATTTTCGTTCTTGTAATATTTAAAAATCATTTGTGATTATTTCAGGATCAAGTTGACCAGAAAGTTCTATATCATAGTAATGTAATTTTTTAATCGCAGAAATAATTACATTAATATGTTCGAATTCATTATATAATAAATATATGTTTAAAATAAAAACAAAAAAATAGACAGTAAGAGTGGTGAGCAATTTGCCATTCCATGGGGTCCCTTCATTTTGCCAGTTTTGCCGTTCCATGGGGTCCCTTCATAGGGTACCTTTCAATGAGGATATTTTTTTTGTGGATGACATTTCTTTCTGAATGTCCTTTTATCGGGTTCCCTTCAGTGAGACTATTTTTCTTCCTTGAATTGTGGAAGGCTCATCATTCTTACTGCCTAGTTTTACCTTGAGGCGGGGGGCTCCTGTTTTCCTCCTCACAGTGATAATTTTCAAATTTTGTGCACACCTCCCCCAATTCAAAACCCGGGAGAGTGCAAAATCAACACCCACCGCGTTGTTCAACATGATGGGGAGGTGTACATAGATTTTATTTTTAGTTATCATTACTTTTTACTTTCTAGGCTGGAGCACCCAATTATTATAATTGCGATTTATCGCAAACCGTCAACAAATTTGTCAGTCACGGGATTGGAACGCTAATTTCGACAAGTTGAAATCGAAAATCCGCAGCATTAGAGCTAGGGCACGAATCCTCTCTATTATCGTATGTTTCAGAAAGTATTATAAAGTTACCAATGCCTGGAAATCCAAAAATAGCTCAATTGAATTACATATAAGGGGCATGGCTTATTTTTATCCTTGTCTGTTTTTCGCATTTTCTTGACTATTATCCCCTACAAAGGGGGGGGGGCAAGGAACCTGACAAAGTCAGAAAAACAAAGATAACGTTTTTCTAAAACCAAAAAAAAATAAAAAAAATAAAAAATAATTTCACCTATAAGTGGAGGTCGTCATAAAATACAAATGAGGTTACTGTTTAATCTCTCCAGAAATGGAGGAAGCTTTACTTGACAGAGTTATTTCCCTTCACTGAATTTCAAGAGTATTTTCCTGTCTTACTTCATAAAACTTAGGGCAAAATACTTAAAACACAAACAAAGAATACTATTTAAGTATTTTACTACTAAGTTTTTACTCCTAAATTTTTGCTCAGGAGTATTTTTCTGTTCTACTTCATTGTAAAATTCAGAAGTATTTTCCTGGTCTACTTCATTGTAAAATTCAGAAGTAATTTCCTGTCCAACGTCGTCGTAAAATTCAGGAGTGAAATCTACTTCATCGTAAAATTCAGGAGTGACATCTACTTCATAGTAAAGTTCAGAAGTGAGATACCTAAAGATTATGCTTTGTTTGTATTTATTTGAAAATGTTGATCTGGTTATTTCATCTGCGACATGTTGTACCGAAGCTGGGAAAATGCAGAAATATTTGGCAGCTGGATATATCGACTGAAATTCTATTTCTTCCCATATCTCTGGATTTATAGATCTAACTTGTCTTGGAGATTTATTATATTTTCCAGTACCTCCCAGTTTACAATTCTGACTCTGTATAATAGCCTGAAGATCATTCAGAGAATTATAAAGTTTTTGGCCGTTAATGTGATCAATCACAAAATCATACCAGATCAGACTATAAAAACACTCATACACAAATCTGTCACAGAGATTTATTCACCTGTGACGGCAGTTATTTATGCGATATATCCGCTGAATGATAAGACTAGTGTTAATGACCTCCTGCCGATGAAAATTTCAACTTTGAATTGTGTTGCGGAAAGAGTTACAGAACATTTTTCAAACGCGATACGTGGAAATGGTTTAACGGATCTGAGACGTCAAAAGATATATGAATGGGCCGAGCGCGTTAAAGAAAATGGAGCTACGATCAAAGACGTTGCTGAGCTGGAAAAAATTAAAATTTCCAATAATGGTTAAGACATTAACCGGTGACATTTTGTACGAATCGAATATAAATCAAAGGGAGCTTCGATAGAGATCGTTGATCATAACGCTCACGCGTGAACGTCGGACGTAACATTATTTCCACGAACTCGGACTGTTAAATTTTATGACAGTGATATGTTCGATTTGATCAGAAATATCAGTAAGAATGACCCTCTATCCGTGTGGTTGTTTCCAAGTTCCGAGTATAGCTATTATGATCAGTTTGTACGGCCAAATAAAGATATTTATCGTACATAATCTCTTCATGGCGAGAAGATGAAGATTGCGTTGAAATACACGAACGATACTGATGTTATTGAACGATTAATCAGTAATTGCTTCACCGTTCCATCAGTTGCTGCTCACTTTGCTCAGAAGAAAAATTCATGGAGGCCAACACAGTTGGAATTTCTTGAAGATATTCAACGCAGTTATGTCGAATACGGACACAGCGGATTGTGGAATACTAAACACGATTATAAGGATGTTATCTCAGTTGATATAGCTGCATGTTATCCTGGACGTTTTCTTGGAATGGGAGAGTGTTCTGAGTATTTTAAAAGATTTGGACATCCAACACACGAGATGACTCGAGTTGCGATAAATGGACCCTTGCCAGATTTTGATTTAACCGGATTTGCATGTATTGAGTCATTCGAGTTTGCATCGAAAAACCTTCATCCGATTGTCGCTGTTTGGTTTGGTCGTCATTTTAATAAACGTGTTTGGACTCCAGTAGTTTTATTACGTTATATACTTGATGCAAAAATGTTGATATCGTTAACCTTGAATGAAGCAATAATATCGTATCGTCCACAAAAACCAGTCTGGCTACCAAATCCCAACAACTCCGTTGTCGACATCGTCATGTGTGACAAGGGCGACAGATATATCAATTAAAATATTCTCGACTACGAAATTAAACTGGCAAAAGAACTTGGCAGAAAAATAATTGGAAATTTACACAGGGAGGATCATATCATCATAAACGACGTCGTACAAGATTAATTATCGACTTTGCTGAACTCGATTCATAATTGCTGATACAACAGAGAAAAATATATTTGTACATCGAAATAATGTTAACCTGTCAGATAGAACCAAACTAGGCACAATTGTGAGCTACACTGATGGCGACTCACGCAGTTTACTCATTTAAGATCTTCGATGTTAGTGCATGTTTCGATAAACTTATTATCGATGATAAATAGATTCCTGATACCACGGTTAGAGTCGCCACAGATTCATTTTATATCAGTAAAAAATGCAGGATTGCTAAATGAATTACATATCGGTGTTGATACATCATGGGGCGAATGGAGAACAAAAAGAGAAAAAATACTCAGTTATTCTGAATCCGCTGATTATAGATCTGAGGAGATATATTATAGAAATAGTCAAATGTCACAACCATCATCATCACCATCGGTATATGATCCTGTGTCCAGACATAAAACCGTTTATCTCAACGGACCTGGTGCTTCTGGTAAAACAACGCGTGCGATTGAATTATTTCGGAATCTTGACATGATTGTACTAACTCCGACTCACCGGTTCGCCAGAGAGATGAAGGAAAGAGGAGTTAAATCTCATACTTATCACAGCTTCTTTCGATGGAAGGGGGACGCGTGGACACCTGAACGAATGGGTAAGAAATATATTCCTAAGATTATTATCTAGGATAAGATATGCACGGTATCCGTTGACGCATTAAAATGTTTCTTGATTGGTTATTGACTCGAAATACTGCTGTTATCACACGTGGCGATCACGGTCAACCACCACCTTTTATCGGCTCATCTACGCATTACTGGTTAAAAGATTTCGTAGATTATTATGAGGAAATACGTCATGATCATAGAGCTATTGATGAATCGCCGAAGGAATTTAAAAACTAATCAGACTGCAGCCAGATAAGATTCAATATGAAATAATGCGTGAAACAACAGAAACAACAAACGACGATATTTAGAAATTGTAGAGACCTGCTGATTTGATAGTTGCAAGTCGGAAGATAGTTCGTGATTCACTGCAGCAACGATTATTTCTGTTACATAAAGAAAAGTTTTCAGATCTACATTGCCATTTTGTTATCGCCCAGCAGATACAAGTAAATAAATGTTGATATTGAAATTCCAAGAGTCAAGGAGGAAATAAAAGCTCGTTCTTAATGATATTGTTGTTGTTCCTGTGGATGTTGTTGAGAGCGCGTTAACGATTGATAAATCTCCGTGGACTCTAGGATATGCCATAACGATTCATTCATCACAGGGATTACCTATTTCTGATACTAATATTTGCATTTTCGATGATCGTATCGAATGGTCAGATTTAGTTTATCTAGCGGTGTCGAGAGTCAGAAGAATGTCTCAGCTACGGAGGGTTATCATAGACTGAGCAATGAATAATAATCAAACTCAGGAAATCAACGCATCGTTGTTAAACGATATAGTAAGGAAAGAATTAGCTGGTTATCAGCAGTGTGATAAAAAAAGTAAGCGTGACTTCGATCTTAATGTTAAGTTTATCATGACACTGAAAAAACAACAATATAATCACTGTGCTTGCTGCAACACAGCAATGTTGTGGCAGTATTCTCCTAATGACCCACGACAATTTACCGTTGATAGAATTAATAGTGGTCTCGGCCACACACGCGAAAATGTGATGCTGACCAGTCTTGAGTGTAATCGACGTCGAGGAGCCAGTACGAATAACCCTTCACAAAAGTGAAAGCGGTGGTAATTGTGTATCTTAAGGAATTACTTGTAACTCTTCACGTACAAATCCACGTTGAGGAGCAGTTGAATCTAGTTTGTAAATTGCAGGTCTACCCGTGGATCTTACCACGCTGGAAATTTTTTGTGTGGTTACACTCCAGACTGGGTCAGTCGCTCTATTTTACCCCCTTCAAGTTCACCAGGTTCATATAAATATCTGACAGTCACATTACCTAGTACTGGTTTTATGAGTTAGAGTAATGTGGATGCCGCTGACGAGCGGTCACTGGTATGTGTTTCTTCGATATTGCATCGATGGGGGTCATAGAAATTCCACGAGTAATTTCATTATTTAACGCAGCTATCACACCTGGTAGTCTTGCAACCCATTAACGAAATCTCGTATCTGTGGAAATATCTTTCGCATACTGATATCCAAACAATCGCTCAGCAAGCGTTCGATTAAATCTCTCAATGATTGCCTGATCGCGATGAATTGCTGTGTGCCCTCGTCTAATTTTGACGTTATGTTGTTTCATCAGAGATGTTACTGCACCAAGAAATTCTTTGCCAGGATCAACCTGTAGCAACGGTGGACATCGCAAGGGCCCTCGTCGATAAATTCGTTCAAACGCAGATACAACTTCAGTTGCAGTCTTTGTTGATAGCGGTTCTGCTTCTTTATATCTACTTGCAACGTCAACGCGTATTTGTATGCGCGTGATTGACGTCTACCAGTTTTAATAGTATCATGTGGTAAAAACAAAATATCTGCCTGATGAACATCATTGGGAATGCTGACATCAAAATGTGCGTACTTAATTCTTTTAGGTGGTGGTAGATAAATTTGCCATATTGCCTGTTGTGCTAACCAGTCTGCAACAACAGAACGTTCGACACCTGCTACGTCAGCAAGTTTACTAATCGCAGCTCTACCCATCCAATATCCTTTTGGGCTATAATAAATTGAGTCCATTATAATAGTTATCTATGATCAATTACCGGCTCCTTGCACTAGTTTACTTTTCATCGCAGATCTTATCAAAAAATTAGCAAGCGATTCTCTAAGAGATTTATTTTTTAGAGACTTTAGATTGTGAATCAACTTCACGTCCGCAATATGTCGTTGTTGTATATCCGGATTTTCATACGCGACATTATGAACGTGGCATGCTTGATCAATCGTATTTATTGGATACTCTCCAGGTGTTGGTTGATCTTTCTCGTCAAGT
>JAECUM010075934.1:0-24505 GCA_016617855.1 Megalonaias nervosa | reverse complement strand
CCCCGTTTGAATAGGGCGGGGTGTCTAATAAAAGTCCTGTGAAAAAGAAATAAATGTCAAGCGAAAATTATATGCGACTTTCGAAAACATTGAGCAATTTATGACCTGCCGTAAATTGGTCGTGCAAGCTTTCTCTTGGGAGAAAACCAATAAAATCGTTGAAAAAAAAAAAACCAGGAAAACATCAAAGAATAAAAAATAAAATAATTAGTTTTCTCATATAATATTTCCAACTATTAACGATAATTATTATTATCAACGTCTATCTGACGATACATTATCCGTGGCATTTCTGTATAAAATTCTTTTTGTATATCTTCATTTTTGATTTTTTTTAACTTTAATTTAAGTTGCTGTTGCCTAGCCACTTTTGTGCTGAGGTGCCGACATACATACATACATACATACATACATAACAGATTCATCTACAATCGGTGTTATTCATTGTTTTGTTTATCTGTACTTTTGAAAAGTATTCGTCTCAGTGCGAGAGCTACTGAAAATAGCGAAAAACACCAGTTGGGTTCTATCAGTACAGCTGAAATTTTCTGCTTAACTCTGTGCAGTTTCACAAGGGACCGATCATTTAATAGAGGAGAGGTCTTTTGAACCAGAATTCTTGTTCTCTTTTATCTCAGGATACGGGGCCCCGAGTGACCGAGTGGTCTAAAGCGCTCTCCGTTACGGATCACTGCCATCTCACCTCTGTCTGCGTGGGTTCGAGTCTAGGATTCGGCGAATGTGGATATGTGAGAAAGCTTTCCAGTAGCTTCTCGTAGGTCGGTGGTTCTTTCCGGGGATTTCCCGGTTTCTTCCTCCACCGTTAATACTGGCCGCTATATAGACAATCGTTTGCTGAAAAATGGCGTTAAGCTCCACAACAACAACAACAACAATCTCAAGATACTGTTTATATTTCTTCAGTAAGGAATGTAATAAGTTCCCTTTTTCTGAAATTCAGAACAAGAATATTAATTTTATCAAGCTATTTAGGCGCCGGTTTAAAAAAATTAAACTCCTAGCCCCACTTCCACCCTCACCCCCACTCCGAAAAATAAATGGTCGGTCTGTAATGTCTAATTTCATTGGTTCCCATCAGCAATATATTTTTAACATCCCAAGTTTTTATTTTCCTACTTAAGTTTAATAATAAAAATAATATATTTTTCCTGGGTTAATCAAATAAAAAACGTGTTGTTCTGGTTCCATTCAAAAAGAATTAAGGTAGGTTAGTTGGTACAAACCTTGTTTTTTTGGGGGGGGTATATGGGGGGGTGTCCGGACGGATTTAAATGAAGCAATAACTAGCAAATAACCGTCATTTGCATCTTTGATTTAAAAGCGATCGTAGTTAAATTCCTTTATTGTTGTTTTTTATTCTACCGATTTTTTTTTTACTGTCTATTTTCCAAATCCCCCTCCCCCCACCCCCGAAAAAAACAACTGAGTCAGCAGGAATAAAAATAGTCGGGTAACCAGAACCGCACATAGTTTCTTTTTATTTCGCCTTATCGCTGATAAAACTGACGGAAAGTCCAATTTCTAAACGCTAAATCAGATTAGCTGTTGTGTAATACAAAATGGACCGATAACGCGTACAGAGGGAAACTATTTAGTCACATGACAGATTTGCACGACGAACTAAAACTGAAATTGTTGAGTAAATCCTCTGAGGAAGTAAACTGTATGAATTCATTCGAAGGAAGAAGACCAATTTGCTTTTTGTGTCAGCATTTTCTTTACTTCCTTCTCTAAGTTTCATTTTTAGACGCTTCATAAAGTATACAGTAAATACAGTAAACATATTGCAGTTACAATGAATTCATTACGGAGTGAATTTGCACGTTCTTACACTCTCCACGAAGCTAAACTTAATTATCAGTTTAAATTCTTCAAAACTAAACACGGAAGAACTATCTTTGCCCGCCCCATTACTAAATGCGAACTAGCTAGGGGGAAGGCGCAGAACATGCGATAATTTAAAATTCGAATTTTAAAAGTAATATTTCCATATATCCTTAAGATAATTAGAAAAGATAGAAACCGTCAGCAATGTTCACTTGATATCTTTATATTTATTGCACAGTTAGGCTGTAGTTTTAGTTATACGAAGGTCTGTTATTTTCAGATGTTACAGATGAAATCATGGAAATAAAATGGGGAAATGCCGAAATATTTTATAGGTCCTGTGTTAAAGTCCATTTGATTTCCTGTGTTCAAGTCCATTTGATGTCCTGTTTTCAAGTTCATTTGATGCCCTGTGTTCAAGTCCGTTTGATATCCTGTGTTCAAGTCCGTTTAATATCATGTGTTCAAGTCCAGTTGATGTCCTGTGTTCAAGTCCATTTAATGTCCTGCGTTAAAGTCCAGTTCATATCATGTGTTAAAGTGCATTTGATATTCTGTGTTAAATCCATTTGATATGTCATGTGTCCATTTGTTGTCCTGTGTTAAAGTCCATTTGATATCTCCTGTGTTTAAAGTTCATTTGACTTGTATTAAAGTTCATTTGTTGTCCTGTGTTAAAGTTAATTTAATATGCCATGTGTTAAAGGCCATTTGATGTCCTGTATTCAAGTCCATTTGATATGTCACGTGTTCAGGTCCATGTCATATATCATGTTTTACAGTCCATTTCTTGCCATGTGTTAAAATCAGTTTAATGTCCTGTTTGCTCACCAAGAATCATTTTATGACTCTTCGTTAATTGGTCCATTCACTAACTCACTTTGTCAATGACTGCCTGATTTGTGATATTTATAAGGAAAGTAATTACCATCCAACTTTTCTTACCTGCTGACTTACTTCGCCACTTGTATCGCACAATGTGTCATGAAAATCGTCGACCAGTGCAAGCTTGTCTCCAGCTATGCAACTCTCATAGACCTTTCCAGTGGATCAGTATAATTATTTCCCCTTTCCTTCATTACATATTCAGCCGTTATTGGGCGGGATACAGTGTGATCTACCTTCATTTTACATCATTCATTCCCTTCCATTTAAAACCCTTATACTGATATTCAAGTCGTAAAGTTTAATTATGCTAATGCAGTACGACACCTTATCCAGATCACATGACGTATTATAGAAAAAGAGAGTTCTGTAATAGTACGTACCGTCTATACTCGCTTATATATCAAATACAACCGCAGGTTGCACAGACCCAGATCTACCGTCAAATAATGATCTGGCAGATATAGTCTATGCAGTTTGTTTGTAGTAATGAGTAGAACAAACAACTGGACCCTGATCTGCCGGCCCATTATTCAACGACAGACCATGGTGTATATTGTTTATGGTAGTAATCGACTTATAAACGAGTGAAAACGGTGCTCATTACCCTTTGCGAGATAGTAAGTATATTCAAATTAATACGTTTAAACGAGAGACAAAAAATATATTCCTCTCTCGTTACAAAACAATACAAATTATCTTGTATGATATCTGGAGTTTCTCCCTCGAATGCAAGAGTCATGTGTTTCATGACGTTTGTATTACATAATGACGATCAGCTATAATATTTTCTGGACTGGGTCTTTCATTTCCTTACGGATGAATTAAGCTAAAATGGTCTTAAGAAGTCCGAAGAATTCGCAGTATGGGTAGAAAGGTGTAACATTTATTTTTTTTTACCTTTTCTCTTTGTATTTTGCTTGGAAGAATAGAATAGTTTTGAAGTCGGCTGAAATGGAAGAAAATAGAATGAAACACTGAAAGCAGTTCATTAAAATTAATTTATTTTGTTCATCCATATGCATTTGGTACATTATTTTAAATTATACCGACTGCAGTTGTTACAAAAAAAAAAAGAACAAAACAGTGGGCTTTTCCGTCTGAACTCGTTTATTTATAGCAATCATTTTGTGTCTGTAATTGTTTGAAACCTGATTCGTCATAAATATATCCTTTTTCGATAAATTTATTCTCATGAGTGCGTGATCCTATCATGATAACTGTTCACTGGGTTTTATATCGGATTCCAAATATTGCATCATTGTTTAATTCTCATTCCTTGTCTTATTCCAGGACAAGCACTAATGAAACTTGCGTTGGACGCAAGACATCGACCCACTTGTCTACTATGATAACAGACCGTGGTCTATCTCCCATGAACGACTCATTCGGCAGCTTTACCTCAGGAAAACAGGCATCTTTTATGATGGACCAAGCTAGATATAGTTCAAATAACTATCACTCAGACCCAGCTTCTGACAGAAAGTCCCAGTCCTCCACTATTCCAACTTGTATCGTTGCCCCAACAGCAAACGACCATAGATTATCCGATGATATGGACGAAAGAGACTTGTCACCGTCCTCCTTCATTCCTTCTAGAAAACAGAGGGAGTTTATTCCAGAAAATAGAAAAGATGACCATTATTGGGAGAAAAGAAGGAAAAACAATGAGGCCGCTAGGAAATCAAGAGAAAAGCGAAGAATCCATGACATGGCTCTGGAAAACAGAATTATGGACTTGACACGAGATAATTGCAGGCTGCGAAATGAGCTGTTGGAACTGAAGAAAAGGTTTGGTCTCCCTTTAAATGGGAGTATAATTAATTCTGAGGATGATGAATCTTCGAATCAGGCTGATACTTCATATCAAGAATCGCTTCAACCGTCGACCCCTAAGGCTGTCGCTATGACAACTGCTAACTTAACTCAAGAAATCTTGATGAACCAGCAGCAGCAGCAGCAAGCAGCAGCTCATGCGATGCTCACTCCAACTGAAAGTCTACCTAGACCATATCAAAACATCTATTCCGGATCAGCGAAGCGCGCATATCATACATCATCATTACATTCGTCAGACCCATTCGCCCATACACCTGAAATAGATGCGAAACATGTGCGGAGAGACGACGTTGAAGTCATACATTCGCGTTCATTGGTACCAGATCAAGACCTTTATAACAAAAAAGTGGAGCAGATAACTTATGGATCACCCCGTGTCCTTTTAGACCCGACAAAGTCAAGATTTCACCAGTCAGATTTTGGTCGCGATTTCTCTTCACAATATTGGGCAAACACCACCGACATTACTTCATCTGATTCCAATGAAGAGTTTGACCAAGTACAGGAGGAACCCCTATCTTTAGTCAAGAAGCCATCGGCTGCACCCGATAACTCAGGAAGTGACATATCAAATTCATCTACATCTTCAGATATCCACCAAGACCCCATTCCTCCTTCTGGGACAGCATTACCTCATAAATTAAGACATAAAATACCTCAGGAATTCAACCCCCTCGTGTATGGACCCTCGCAGACTGCTCCCCAGGTTTACATCAGTGGTCTTACACAGCTGTCCGAGCTAGCTTTAGCTCAATCCCCGTCTATGTCCATGCTCACAGACGACGGATCACGTGGTCCAATGGATGGCAGCGACAGCAGCAGCAATTCTGGAACCTCCTCTCGCGTTTCCAATATGCGCGCCATGTATGACCCGAGGTATGCCGAGAGACGCCGGAAAAACAACGAAGCTGCAAGGAAATGTCGGGAAAACAGAAGAACCCTGACGAAATTGAGAGAAGCCAAATCTGAGTACCTGGAATCTGAAAACGGAAACCTTCGTGAAGAAATTGAGAACCTTCAAGAAGAAATGAAACAGCTGAGGGAAATGCTGGAGCGGAAACAACTGTCCGAACATGTAATTAAGAAAGAACAAGACGACGTTTGTGAGAAACCACCTTTCTCTAAAAGCGCAGACGAAACGAATTAATTGCCGTAACGTTTTAAAATATTTATAGTAAAAATCAATATAGATCCTTGCGATCAAAAACAAAAACAAAAGAACAGGTTTCGGCCGGTATACACGAAAGAGCATTAGGAAAATTTGGTCGTTCCCCTAGAGACAATTTGAGTCTTTATTTTGATCCTGTCCCGTACATTGTCAGTATTTCGTTTTAAATGAATTTCCATTCAAGAAGGTGAGTTCAGTTGCTTGATGAAACTTTTAAAGTTTTAAAATAATTTGTAAAATAACGGAATTTCCTTAAATTTAAGTAGCATTAACGCATATCGGTATATTAGTTTCCACGCCAGCAGGAATCATGAAAACCGGGTATATGTTTTTAATGTTGCTGATCTCAAGCATAAAAGATAAATTTCATATTTTTTAAACAATCGGAAAATAACGTCACTTTTACATCCGATAGGTATGTCAGTGGTCATGTGTACAAAAGAAGCAAGAATTTATGTCTCTTTTTGTTTAGTTTATACTGTTATATGCATACCATGTGGACGGAGCAAATAATGACTTTGTCCAGAAGCATTTCATGGACTTGAACGTTTCAGGTATGACTTTATTCATGCGGCAAAATGTTCGTTGTATTGTTCAGTTACTTCTTCGGTTCTTAACGCGTATAATGAGGTGGCTGCTAAGAATTACGGGTAGATTGAGCTCAGGTGAGGTTGATACATGTTTTTTGTATCAATACGTTAATCTTTTCCTTAATAGATGCATAAATGCAAATCATCATGTATTAGGGATTAATTTAAATTGGTCCCTCAAAGGCAGCGAAGAGATATGCACATTACTATTACGATAATACCTCATGGAATATCTAATTAATTCTCTTGAAGTCAACTAAGTCGCTCAGGAATTTAAACGTTTACTGTATAAAACATGTGTTTTGTAAATAGTTCTGGTGTTCTTCGTGCGATAACCTATGTAGAGCGTGTTGAGTGGCTTTTTCTTAACTGTTCCGATTGACGGTTGATATGATCTTATTGAATTATATTATTGGGTTTGGTTTGTTTTCCTTATATAATTATCTATAATCCCCCATTCCAGAACTGGTCTCTCAGGAAATATTGATTGTTGGTCATTCGTATAATTTTTTATTCAAGGAATAGACACGGGCATGAGCTTTCAAAGCTTTTATGTTTTGAGTTAATGACCATTGATAATTCACTTCTAAATTATTTTTCTATGCATTCTTTCTTCAGGGTTGAAGACCTTGATGTGATCTGAAAATGCTTTAAATATCCAAAATGTTGGTGCTGTCCCATCATGTTTCCAG
The DNA here is from genome assembly GCA_016617855.1 of Megalonaias nervosa. Taxonomy (NCBI): domain Eukaryota; kingdom Metazoa; phylum Mollusca; class Bivalvia; order Unionida; family Unionidae; genus Megalonaias; species Megalonaias nervosa. The sequence goes on along the minus strand of JAECUM010075934.1, from coordinate 17,483 downwards.
CACCTTGAAAATATGACTGTCCTGAACTGATGTTACAAGTGATATTAACTATATCTAAGTACTAAATCGATATGTTACAAGTAACATCAACGACCTCAAAGTTTAAATTCGATATGTTACAAGTAACATCAACGACCTCAAAGCTTAAATTAGATATGTTACAAGTAACATCATCGACCTCGGAACACAAATTCGTTATGTTACAAGTAACATCAACTATATATAAGTACCAATTTGATGTTTTCATAAAGTAGTTCGGCAATCGCGCAGTAATCATAATCTTCCAGCATGAGTTTGTTACTGATATACATATCATTTTGGAAAATGAATCTGTTTATTACATTTAAAAATCAGTTTCTTTCCTAAACACTCTACCGAATTTTCTTGTCAATATTTTTCCATTATTTATTTAAAGGGGGTTGGGGGGGGGGTTTGGGGGGATTTCGTTTTGAAATTTATTGAACATTAGATTACGTTTGACAAAAACAAAAGAAAATGAAATTCATATACAGCTTTTAAAAAAAAAGCGTCATGAGACCTTGACAATATAACAATAGGTTTAGATTTTAGATTAGATACATTGTTCTTTATTTTCTTTATAAACTCAGTGATTATCCTATTTGCTCAAATATTGTTCGGGAAGGAACATAACTTATATTACTACCTCACAAAAGCCGTCTAATTCTCATTTAGGCTTGAATTTCATGAGTGAACTAAATTTTCAAAGCAGTCTTTAAAATCAGAGATTTGTTGAATTTGTATATTATCCAGAAAGTGTAGAATGCAGCATTTTTTGAAACGGGTAAATCGTGAATCGAATGATCTTAATTCATGATTCTATGTAATTTGCATAACAATGATCGTTAGTACCATGGCGTCACATCGTAAATTCGTATGTCGTGATGTGAATCGATTATTATTATTTGCCAGGCCTTTTGAAACAAGTATTTATATAAACATTTACAGTGGTTGAAATCGCATCACGGGACACAGAAAACTTGAAGCTATAAGCTCATAACACCAGATGGAACTACTTTTGTATTTACACGCTTTGACAATATTTGTGAACAATGGTTATAATATAAATCGTTCATGAGATTTGTTATAATTTTTATAACTATTTTTGACTATAAGAATTGGACTTTATATTATGTAGGATTCACGAAGTCATGAAGCTTGAAAATCATTTAACTCATTAAGCATTCATAGTCTTCGCTTTGCTACGGCCGTTCATGCAGGGTGTAATCAAATTTCAAGCTTTATAACACGATACACCCTGTAAAATATGAAGTTCAGTTATTAAATAATTCATGGCAATGCAGATGAACAGCGTCATAGAGCAAAGTTCATCCGAATATGTGATAAATTCAATCTCGGGCTCATGATATTTGATATATTTTTGAACTCGTTTAGTAATACATTAATTACAGACATTCATTACAGCAAGTGGCATTCAACATTCACTTTTTGTAGTTTGGTATCAGATAAACATTTATGAAAGATCCTGTTTACGTTTTCCATATGGTTCATCATAACTTCTCTTATTATTTAGCAGAACTTTCTCATTCCAGAAACACATTTTTTTTTACCTCAGGTTTCAGGTGGCATTGCTCTTTAGTATAAAGAATTCAGTGCTATTTTTTGTTGTTTGATTTTATATGTTGATGTTAAGAGTGTAAATAACGGGTTTTATGTTTTACTTAAAGAACATAACATTTGTATAACTGCATACCTCCTTTGGAAATCCTTCATTATCATCGTTACATTTTATATTGTATATTCTTATTTGTGTGATTTGTAGTCGTGACTCAGTGCCATAATTTAATATAATATATAATCTATTTTTTGGAGTTTTGGTGCAAATGAGGTTAAGGATGTTGTATTTCTATATAATTCATAATTTTCATCTTTAATTAATCAAGTGCCATTGATCATATTCATGTATTTTTACTGTCATGATCCGTACATACAGTTTTTCATTGTATACATCTTTGCCATAAAGCTGACGTTTCCTCTGATTTGCATAAACAGGTACCATGTGTGTAATGGATTTTTCCATTGGCAGGTACTATATGTGTGATTTATTTGTGCATTAGCAGGTACCATATATGTAATGAATTTGAGCATCAGCAGGTAACATATGTGTAATGGATTTGTGCATTAGCAGGTACCATATGTGTAATGGATTTGTGCATTAGCAGTACCGTATATGTAATCGACTTTTGCATCAGCGAGTGCCATATGTGTAACGGAGTTTTGCATTAGCAGTATCATATGTGTAATGGAGTACTGCATTAGCAGCAACCATATGTGTAACTGATTTTTACGATGGCATATACCATATGTGTAATGGATTTTTTTTTATATTGACAGATACTATATGTGTAATGGATGTTTTTGTTTTTAGAATTTGCGCAGAATTGTATTTTATTTCGAAATGTCGACGTAACAACAAGAATAATTATGTATCCTATCAAAAACTGTTGTTAAGAGATGTAATGGAATGGCATTTATTCTAAACATGCTAAAGCGGGGTGGGGTGGGGTCATGCATAGAATGTGCACATTGTGATGCTAATACTAAAATATCATGCGCAAAGTTAGCAACTGTTGAAATCTGTATAATTTTTTTTCTGTTAAGAATTGTTCCTACCCTCCCCACTCTAAAAAAAATTTAAAAAAATAATCAATTCTCAGGCGTTTATGAAGAACCAAAACCTATTAAACGAGCTGTATTTGTTATGATAAGGAAAATAAACCTTTTTTTAAAACAAAAACAAAATAGTTCAGCGAGAGACATAATCATATCTTTATGTAGAAGTTGAGAGGACGATTCTTCCAATGTACTGAGATTCTAAATGACGTTAATGTCTGATGTTACATAGGAATAACTTTGGTTCAACAAAAAACATGGACTACTGTTTGTTTGCTTATTTATTTAAAGCAAATTATGTTTTATTTGAAGTCAATTTCCAACAACAGATACCGTTGTAAAGTATCCTTCAGTTTTTGTGCCCGTCCCTGTTTAAAAAAAAATTCGATGAACACGGCTATAAAAAATGTAGCTATCATTCATTGTATAGTTATGCTTTAATATGTACAATACAATTTCCTATTATGAACCAGCACGTGATCAGAATCAAATTTCCAGTACCATTCAGCTGTAGACTGTTCATCTCAATTATGAAAATCAATTACTAATTTTATTGGTGCATAAGACACAAACAAGCTGCAAACAGCGTTGACTGCGATCTAACGTCGCATAATGTGTCGGTAGATTAGGGTCAGTGCTGTTTGTTCTTCTCGATATTGTAAGTAAATAGGGTGCGTGCTAATCTTCTGGGGCCTCATGGTGACGATGCCGTTCGAAAACTGATTTGCGTTAATCGCGGGAAATGTGGTATTCAACGATTTTTTTTGTGTGCTGTCAATCATTCTACCTCATAAATGATACATGCAGATTGTACATGTACGATACTACTGTTGTCATGTAGAAAGAATAACTTTTTTAGATTATATGCATGTCGAAAAGTGAAATATATCTGTGGTTTCTGTTGTATTTTAGTTTGATATTGTAAAGTTAATTTTATTCTCAGGCCATGGTATGCGTGTCAAGAAGTTTTAAATTTGTTACTTCTTTAGAACTTTAGTCTGCCTGATCTATGATAGTATTGAAATAACTGTTTTATTGCACTTATTTTCCCATTTGATGTTTACACTTTTGGGTTTATTGTCTGGCAAAAATGTCTGTTTTTCTGATCTTTTGTAGTTACATTTTTCTTCATGCAGAAATCTCTCAGTAAATTCACAGTTAAAGAGAACTATGTAAAAATAGCAGTAATGGCGGATCATTATTATAATAATTTATCATATACCGATGGTGCATGCTCAGACATTTAATTCTTGATTCTAGGTCATGCACTGATCTGCATCATTTTAATTTTGAATATTTAGAGATAAAAAATAAACGCGTAATTAAAAGTTTCAGAAGTTTGGTTTAAAAATCACTTTTGTACAAACGTACCTTATAAAATGTTTTAAGCTGTATACTATTTGGAAGTAACTTTTTGCGCTTTTTAATAATAGTAGAATTCCTGACAAAATTAATGTATACGTTGACTAATCTTAGTTACTCGTCTCAAACATATTTTTTAAGTTAGGTTCATGATATCGATTAACTGAGCATTCTCTTTGATTGGAATTTGTTTTCCATCATTAATTATGTGAAATGGGATATTGTAATCATATGGGCAGCAGAAAAGAACGATTCTTGTGTAGGTGTTAGCTGAACGATTCTTGAACAAGTGCTAGCTTTGTCGTAAATATTATTCCTATTGCATTGCATTTTCACCGTTTTTACCAAATTTTTGACGATTCAGATTTTATTTTTCATATATAGGAACTTGAACGAATTTTTCTCTATTTCTCCTATGGCAAAATAACTTGTGCTAGTTTTTTCTCTACTTGAATGTAAACAGTCCTATCATATTTTAATATGCGTCAAACCTTTTGACGCTCTTATTTAAAACAAATAATACCAAATGATTTTGCCATATAATATATTTACGCGACAACTTGTATTACCAGATTTGAAAATTTCATTAATTACACAATCTGTAATGAATAATTCACTCACGGCTTGACATGTAAAAAGGTTGATAAATTTCGGTGTCATAAAAGGTGAATTTTGCGTTGTTTTATTTCAAACTTTATCAAGATATCGTTTCTTGTAATGTTGGTGAGAGAAAAGATCTCGTAAGCTGATTTAAAGAACAGTAAATAAGTTGCATTCAAAACGATCTCCAAAACAAGAAGAAGATAAGTCGTACATCTGACATTGGAGCTCCCTATTTCCTGAACCATGACTTTCCGACGTATGCTACAATACCTACATTCTAGTAGATTAATTCTCATGATCTTTTGTAGATAATGAAAACATCTCTTTATTAACACATTCATAATGATAAAAAAAACCGCAGGTTGTTTTTGTTTTTTTAAACATGCTGCATTTTTTTTATTTTTTTTTTTATTTTTTTTTATTTTTTTTTTTTCTGTATGTGTATTTGATGTGTTTTGTGTATTTCATCCATTAGGTAGTGCTAAAGATTCCTATTTGATTAATCACAGGAAGTTATAATTGTTCCGACCTGTTTAGTTCTTAACGGGTAGCAGAGATGTACCATATATATTCAGATATAAGGCTGGTGCAGTTTTAACAACATAGACCCTTATCTGCCGGCGTATTATGAGATGGCAGATCTGGATCTATGCCGCTTACATCTGGACCCGACTAACACGCGAGTATATACGGTATTAATGTTTCTTTTAAAAAAAAAATTGTTCGAAGTCATTTGTGAAGATTGTGAAGAAACAACGGATAAACCTCCCAACCTTATGAAGAAACTCTATATACCCCGTAATAGGAAGCTTTTATTTTGGCAATAGGAGTGCCATATACTATTTCGTAACCGCAGTTGAATGGGTTGTATGGGCTAGGTAAATGACGCCTTATTATTAATGCACTGTCAACGGAAAGACAAGTTCAAACTTTTTGGACTTAAAAAAGTAAATATTTACTACATGACAAGAAAAAGGAAAAATAATCAACAAACAAAATGATCATGTAAATTCTATCCACTAAGAAACATCAAGATCTTTTCTTGGAGGGGGAGGGACGGCACTTTTGTCGCTTTATTGGGTATATCATACCGCGTACATGAGATCTAAGTACCTTTCCCAAATATGCACAAAGACAGCTGGCCAGGGCGGGTATCGATTAGAAGTTCTACGCTCTAACACTGCTTTCTCAATATGATATATACAGTATTCTTTGCTAATAAGGACAAAGGAAGACGAAGTACAGAGATTGTTGAAGAAATTTGTTGTAAATTGTGAATATCCATTCCTCATCGATAGTGAAAGTGAATCATCAAGATACCATTCTGCCTCACCATCAACATGCATGCGTAATAGCACTGAATGACTTGTTGGGAGAAGATATGTTGATCATTGACTGGTTAGCGTGCGTGACTCGCGAACGAAGGGGTGCGGATTCAAATCAATACGATCGGATCAGCCTTTGTTATCTACCACGGAGTGACTACTTTAAGGCACTGCACTAAATAATTTACTTGTTTCCTGTGCAGTAAAACACCAAACCAGACCACGATTAACTAATATTTAAAAATAAATTAAACCGTCATTTAAACAGATCACTTTATTTGTGGTGGAAAACATTGTTTCAAATACAAATTTCGATCTCTTTCTTATACAGTCATATGAACACGTGTTTTGCTTTCTTTTTAACGTAAAATTGAAGTTATTATTTTGCAAATAAATAACATCTAGATCGTCCCAGACAGGAAAGTAAATAATTTTGTTTGAAGAATTACGCACACATTTATCCATAAGGAATGAAACAGTTGTGTGTTTGCAGGGCTTGTAATAGTTAGCTTGTATACTTCATTTTTAATATGTTTGTGTTGACTGAATGCACCTTTTCGTCCGACTGTATTATCTACCTCATTCTATCAAATCATATGTAGTCTTGCGTTTTAGAAATAAAAGTAGGCAATAAGATTATATTGGTGGGTTTTCTTTTTTCTGTTTCTTTCATTCATTCTTTTGTTCTTCTTTCGATAGAGAGATTAAACAAATATGACGGCATAATTTTCATTTTTAACTCGATTCTCCTGGATTTCCTAAAGGACATTTAATGAGGGCTTCATGGTAATTGTAGAATTTCATAAATATTCCCGGTTTCCTTTTCCGGTTTCATTATATTAACTGTTTACCAATGTAAAAAGGGCAAAATCCAACTCACTGGAACGTTGAAAAGTTAATGTGTGGCTCAAGATACCATATACAACATACAATAGAAATTTTAGTTTAATTACAGGACTCAAGTAAGGCTTGAAATGGTGAAATGGTCGTGTATGTATCATAGATCCCTCATCCAAGGTCGGATTCAGGCTCTGGGCGACCCGGAACACTTAAAATATGGGTGCCCTTATTTATGTACAAATACACCATGAAAGCAATCCTTAAACTGTCCTTTATATGGGTATAATTATTATAGCTATATTAGGCTAAGTATCAGACGGTTTAGACCTATATATTTTTTTAATTTAAATTATTTAAATTAATTTTTTCCAAGGCAACTAAAGGAGCCCTCAAGAATGGGGGACACGTGCTCTCTCCACCACAACCCTCCTTAATCCAGCCCCGTCTTCATCCCATACTCTCCTTCATCACGGCTAGAAGATAGAACACTCGATATAGTACGTCCTTCGGGATAGCAATACACAACACGGAACAGTCAATATGAATAGAACGCCCTTGGGGATAGCAATTCACATAGGCTTACCCTCGGCGATAATATAATTGATTTGGCGATAGACGCAACCTCGCAACTTCATTCCACTTGCATTCCACAAACGCAATGATCTATTCTGACACGATCACGTGCAAATCATGTGCGCTCAAGCTTCACCACCTCAGTAGTACCTAGCACCGTATATCTTGACTCAAATGAACCTATGCACAACTTAGTTCTGTATATCCTGACGCAAATGAACTCTTAATAATCTCCTGTCTATGATATTTCTCTAATGTATGACCCCAAACGATACAAATTATATGATCCACCAAGACCGAGAGAGCAAAGAATGAAGAGATGAGTATATAAAATAGATTAATATATATGCAACAGGAACTATGCATCTTAACGGGGGGGGGGGGGCTCAAAACTGTTTGTTTTCCAAGTTTTATTTTATTTTTCTAAGCCCACGCAAGAGATAACGCCTACATCAGTGGTCATGAATACTTAATGTTTTCAATTCCCATGGAGAGTAAATAGGGCATTTCTATATATCAACATCGAACTGTTGTGACAAACAACATTCATTTTGTACTTCAAAATATGCTTACGCGTAACGTACACCACTACCTTAAGCATAACTGCATTTTATTGCCAATGAAACAAGTTATTGTCAAAACCGCGTTAACGCAACAGTAGGGCGCCCTAGGGTTTTACGATAATTATTAATTCGCGCAGCAACAAATATTATTTTGACCAAGTCTCCTCTTTTCGAGGACCAGGTCAGTTGATTGAAATAAATGTTAAAAGAATCACTCACGTTTTGTTTTTTTTTATTAAAAAAAAATGTTTTGTTTAAAGAAAACGACAGAGTTTGTTTGATTGAATGCATGCTAGTTTTAAATAGGTCTAATACAGAAACGGTTCTAGGGTGTGCGGGGACCAAGGCAGCAAGCGATGAGCTAGGCCCCAAGCAAAAAAACTGCATTACGGAGTTGATTTCCGTCAGCAGCGCTGGGCCCCACAAAGTGCGGGGCCCAATGCGGTTGCCTCGTTCGCCTTCGCCCTAGGGGGCCGGCCCTAGTCTAATAATGTTATGAACTTCATACAGTTTTAAATGCATCATCGTAAAATAGTGTTTTTTAAAGAGGAAAAAATCGTTCAAACTGAAAAGTAGCCAAAAGTAAATGTGGATGTATGCATATTACCTCTGAAAGAAATGAACTGGACCGATAACAGGTAATGCAGCCTTGCGAACAAGTGCCTTGACATTATGTCCGTATAGTGCAAACGAGCGGCATGTTGTCTTCTATATAAGGGGTATGTACATGATGATTATGTTTCGTACATCTGTATATATATATATATATATATATATATATATATATATATATATATATATATATATATATATATATATACACATACATACATACATACATCGATGTGTGTGTATGTATGTATGTATGTTCGAAACTACCTTTTTCCAGGTAATACAATGCCTTTGATTGCAAGTAAAACGCTAATATCATTTATATTTTCTAATGCACGTGCTGGTTTGTCGAGTTCTCCAAATGCGCGAGGAGCAACGTACCCACCAACATTTAGATTTGGCATAAGTCGAGAAAGTGATTTAAATTTGTCATCGTTAAGTACTACAACTTTATAATGCGCTGTACAGAAGTGTGCTTAACACAAAGCAGACAACTTTGCTATAGTGCGCTCTACAGAAGTGTACGTAATACAAAGCCTGCACCTTTGATGCATTTAAGGATAAGTAGTTTTCTATCCAAGTTTCTGTCGAAATTCAGTAAAAACAAAATACATAATCTGTTACTTTAAATATTTATTGCGATGAAGTTTCAAAATTTCAGACTGTACACAGAATCATTAAAATGTACACAAGACAGCTTTCTTGTTTGTTTTTTTTTTTTTTTTTTTTTTTTTTTTTTTTTACCAAGCTCATTCATGAAACTGCATATGTAAATCTTTCCAGTGCAATGAGTAACTTATGAGAGTGGCATGATAGTATTTTTAATTTACTAATCGCGTATTCTTTAGATTACTACCGCTGGCCTCAAAAATATAATTTAATTGGTTACATTTCCTACATATAACGGTAGGACGTCTCAGGAGCAACTGCCATGATGATGGCTATCAACATAAGGTTGGCGTAGTTACTCCCCCTTATCGGGATTGTGTTGCCTCTTTGATTCGTAATATAACCCAGGTTTAGTAAAATTAACTAAATTTAAGAGAACCATCAAGTCTCCTAGTCATTACTATTGACATACAAAACGGCCACACACATTTTAGATATTGTTTTAATCAATGATTTTATATTGTTGGTTGGTTTTAACGGCATTTACAACACATTCATGGCTAGATCATGCCGAGGAAATGAAAGGAAGTGCTTTCCCAAGGTCACACCGAGAGAGCCGAACAGGGATGGGATGGGCGGAGTATTGAATCTGTGACCTTTGGATTACGTGTCCGACGCTCTTCCAAATGAGTTATAGCAGCTCCTCGCAAATGGGAATACAATGAGAATTGATTATAAGGATGAAGACGAGGGGTTGCCAAAGCCATTAAATTTATGTAAATCACATCTCAAATATCGAACCAGTGAATGACAGACTAATCTGTTCGACCAGTGTTCTCGTCCCAGATCTTCATTAATAAAACTAATCCGATCATTTAACTATTGTCCAAACTGAAAAGTCAACCCATTTATAGATAAAACAGTTTAAACATAATTTACAAACCATTTAAAGAAAACTTGAGTAGTTTAATCACAGACCATTCCAAAGAGCAGCATGTTTCCCATACTTTGCTTATTTGACAAAACGTAATTAAATCCATTCGCCGCGTTATATAGAGGTGTCGGCAGATTTTTTTTTGGGGGGGGGGGAGGGGGCAAGCATGTAGTGGTCTGCTATTAAGTTTACGGATGTAGGCCAAAACAATGAGATGAAATCGAGCGCCCATGGCGTTTTATGTGATGATATAACCAAATATTATGTAAATAAAACAGAAACATAGCATAAAATTCATCGATTCATGAAATCGTCACTCTTCTTTGAAGTCCGTATAGCATATAGCTAAAATAAGTTACCACGCAATTTAGCCCGCCTGCCAGTAAAAGACAACATAAGCGGTGAAAACTAGATCAAAACTGACCGAATTAGTAGTATACAATTTGGGAGTTCAGGGCCATAGTGAAAGTTAACACTTTTGTCAACAGTTTTTCGCCAGAGCTTCACCTACGCGTAATAAATAAATCGATGAACACGCGTAGCAACAACTATTTCACGTACAGCGATAGTGTTGGGCGAATAGGACTCGAGTCCAGGTATTTAACCTACCTCTATATTTCTATATTTAAAAACGACAACTATGTACGAGTAAGGTCTTAATCGTTATAGAAAGCAATCAAGAAAGAAGAATACAATCATCCTTCTTCGGTCACTAAGTTCCACACCCACCCACCCTGCCATTGCATGCCGGCTGTGTAATTGTGCCGACAATGGCGAGGACAAATCACAGACGACAGGGAGGTGACTTTACGCGACCATGTTTAATTAAACTATTAACTTTGTAACCAGTCAACAGCTACGTTGTGTAGTTGGTTTGCCCCTCCCCCAATCGACTTTTTTTGACATTTAGTGGAATTTGGAAACATTTAATAAAATTCTTTGAGAATTACTTAATGGCAAGCAGTGGTCTCTTCTCACACCATATTTGTTATTATTATGACTAAACATTACCTTTATTGCCTCACTCGGCAAGGAATATGTGGAATATCACACAACATGTAAGAAGCAGCGTATTAACGAGATAAATGAATTTAAGAAGCAATTACGTCGTAAACTTGGTACGGATGACATCATTTGCGCGATCAGTGGAAAGGCACAAAGACCATAGACAATAGTTGGAACTGAAAAACATTTTGGAGTAGTTTGGTTTGGTTTGGTGCTTTACGGCACAGCAACACATGTATTTTCTTTAAATTCAAGATAATTGAAGTAAAGTTGTTAGTTCAAGGACACACCATAGTAGCTGACGAGGTTTCATCGAAGGTAGGTATCTAATCCGCCTTATTTTGGTCGCGAGAGCGGCATGATAACTAGTCAGCCAGCGCTTTGCAAAAGCAGATAAATAAAATAACAGAAAATGTACATAACCTAATGGCAAACCAATTATTGTTTTGACAAAGTACATGACACAGAATCAAGTTTGAACAGATTATTTTACAACTGATCGAGGAAAACAGGTAATACCAACCAATGAAACAAATGGAGAGAGAATCAACAGAAGAGGAAATTGAAAACGAAGAGCTAAAGGACTCACGGTACTAATTCAGTTCCCATAGTAAACCTATGCAAACACCATGATATTAAAAATTCAATAACTTTAAATTTTTGAGATCTCATGATCAAACCTATATTTATCAGTATAGATGAAACCTGGATGTCAGCTTCTGTGTAGAGGAAAAGATATGAGCCGCGGCATTTTCTGGACCTGCATGTGTTTGAAACATGTGCTTTAAATTCCGCACCAAAGAGTCAGGTGCTAATTTTAGTAATGAGTGTTCCAAACTCAAGACTGCTTGCTAAAGGACTGAAATTCCATCAAGAAAACAATATCTCTATTTTATTTTCACTTACAACTAGGATAAGCTCTCAAAAGATTCTTTTTCCTAAAACATAACTTACATTATTAACCACTCATGGCCAGCCAAACCCATATATACTCTAATTTATGTTCACCCATTTCCAGACTGGTTCCCATTTTTCCGTGCAATTAGTACCGTGTGTCCTAAAAATACGAACAAAGAGTGAACGGAATTGTTCAGGACACTGTGTATATCAGATTCGCCATTACTTATAGGTACTGGCTATGTCACATGCAAATTGGATTCGTTGCAAAACTCAGCCGCACAATTTGAAAGAAGAGCGACATAATGTGGATAAAATCCAACATTAGAGACTTTGTAAAGCAGACCAATTGTTCAAGCTTGTTACATCCTTCAAATGTTATATATTGTGCCTTTTGAATCTCAACGACATAACGATAGTACCTATGATTACCGAATGTAACGGGGGGGGGGGGGCTTTAAAACAATAAAGCCTCTTTAATTGATTTGGTGATCGTTAACTAGGGGATGACCTCCCACGGTGTTATTGCCCAGTGTGGACGGATAGATGGAACGTTAACAGATAACTGAGCAAGGCTATTGAAAGAAATAAACAACTACGAGCCACCTTTACCAATAAATAAAAATAAATTTAATTAATTAATACATAACCAAAATTTCACTTTTCAATTCAACAGATTTACATTCATAGAATTTAGTCGCAGTGTTCAATTTACATCATGTTACGAGTGGTGAATTAGAGAGTACAATTTCCACGCTTGACATCATCACCTGGCGTCTCTCTCCTCTTGTCTTGTATTTCCACGTCTAATGTGTACGCTTTGGTCCCCTTTCTGACCCTGATTATTCCGACCTCTCTTAGATGCGGACTTCTCTCTTGGACTGTCCCATCGGGTTTCTTTTCTTTTTCTCGGGAGGGTATAAAACTGTTCTATTAAATACAAGAGTCTGACGAAAGCTATATATGTTTCCCCACTTATCTGTATATATATTTATAAACTCTCTTTGTTCGTTATTCAGATTAGCGATTCACACTGCATAAATTCTGACCTAATGTGACCTTACGATTAATGTTCCTTACAAATGACCCCTGTAAGGTACATCCATAAATACATCCAAGTCTGGCTGTGTATAAACACAACTTGCCGTATATATCAGAATACATACAGCTAGCCAATTCCACTCAATACGATAAATATTCGATTACTGTTGTATAAGATTCACTAAATTCTGGCTTACAGGAACCAATAACATGCAAGATCATTTAGGCATTGCAAAATCATATATAAATATACAATTGTCATTAACTCACGGTAAACAGTAACATCCTACAGACAAAGGAAATTAATTCATATAACCATAAGAAATTCTACATATTTGGATTAATTCATAAATCCCTATGAAATGCTACACATATGAAAATTAGGATTAATTCATATAACCCTATGAAATACTACACATCTGAAAATTAGGAATAATTCATATAACCCTATGAAATACTACACATTTGAAAATTAGGATTAATTCATATAACCCTATGTAATACTACACATCTGAAAATTAGGATTACCTCACAAATCCGTCAATTCTATCAATGAACTAATAACTGTTAAATTAAAGAATTAAATTGCATAACACTCTAACATATCAACAGGGTCCTACGAAATAAATACACGATACATGCATGAATCATAAGCATATCAACACATTTGCATAAAACCAAACAAACGAAATAGAATATTATATGGAAACTAAAATTGCGTACCTTAATGCTGTTTCTTTTCCACATAAACGTGCGTCCTAGTACTATAGCCTGTCTTCCTTTCAAGACAGCTATCTGGCCTTTCTCTTGTTAACGAGGGAAACACTATTCTTATGTTCCCACGGAATTGGACCTGTCTTCTCACAAGGCAAGAATCGAACTAAAGAAGTTTGTCTAAAGATGCTACCTATAAATTCTCAGTCTCCCAAAGTGTACGCCTTAATGTTTCCTGACCAATCGGAAACAACTGTTCCTAAACCTTCCCCCAAAATAATCATGTCTTTCATCAGATTTTAACAGCCTAAAATATGCTGCAATTAGCTTTCCTTTGAAGACCAATTATTTGACATAAAGTCTCCTCCAACCGATACGGTCGGTAATTCTTATGTACTCTCTGTCACTATAACGTTACGATGACTGGGTCAATTCCACTGAAGCTTAAACGTAGACCCTTTTATGTTTCAGAGATGAAATAAGAGAAATCAGTGAACTTCCTCAAGACCTTTCTGGCTTGACTATGATAACTTCAATGCACAATTTATTCAACTTTAGGATTCAGTACTTCTTCAAAATTCGACACATTACACCAAGCATCATTAGACACATGTTTAAGTCGCATATAACTGCACACTCTAGTTAGTTATAAGATGAGGCCACCTTCTAACATGTCTGTGGAAAGCTGTTTAACCTGTTATTATTTTTGTCTATGTCTTAGCTTACCATCGACCATTTAATTGTGTAAGGACTGTTATCCTATAAAATAGTTCAAAAGCATACATACATCCAGCGCGATGATTAATCAACGTCTTTTCGCTTCAGTAGCCATTTTTCATAATATCTGCAACGTGCAATGTCTTGCAAAAAAATTGATATATCGTATTGTAATTCATTTTGCATTTTAGCAATGTATGAATGATGTTCTTTTACAGCTTTGGATGTTGTTATCATGCCAACAGAGATAATTGCAATTTTGTCCAAAGTTGTGTAACTGATTTGAACCAATGTTTTACTTTGTGAAACCTACCTAGTAAGTCATTTAAATGTAACTACTTTTAGGTTTAACATTCAATCGTTGAATCTCACGTATGGCTTATCTAGTAAGTCTCATTTGTTAAAATAAAACAACTCTAGAAGCTAACTGTTCGAGTAATTATTAATTGTAAAGGAATATCTGCGAGTCTCACTGACCAAGTCATTTTAATTTGTGAAATAATAACCTCGAAGCCATCTGCTCTTGTAATCTTAATTTGTAAACTGATGGTGTCAACTCTAGCTGGTCTAGTTATATTTTAAAATGTTATTTTTAATGTTCTCGTATCCATGTTCAAGATGGCGATACACAAAAATATATGAAATATAGAGAGTTTTAGATTTAAATTTTAATAGGCATCTACCCCTATACGAGATGATGATATGCAAAAATATAAGTGGACCAGTAATTTATAAAAAGGATCTTTTGAGTTCTCTTATGGTAATAGACAAAACTAAGACTTGTCCTGCATTAATTTTTAAAATACACTTTTTTTCAAATAGAAACCCAAAGTCTGATTGCTCTTCTAATTTTTTAATTTTCGAAATAATAATACCCACTAGTCTGACTGACATTCATTTTTGAGGAGTATACATTTTGAGACAACTGGAATTTTTTCTTTCGCCCGTGCGGGAAAAGATGTATCTTAATCCCCCTGTATACTTTATCACTTGATGCATTTCCAAATATTAGTCATCAAGGCCGTTTATGAGATATTCTACTTGCATCGAACCCACGTGTTGCTGATATGGGTTGCTAGCTCTGCTTCCTAGCCGATTATTGGCATTTCACTGTATGCATGCTGTGACATAACTATGGGTTTTGTGAGAACAACACAAGGCCCACATTACTATTAGCTATTATTTAAAGCTAAAAAAGTCACATCCTAGCCTTGAGTTAAGAAATTTGATGCGGGACAGTTTACGAAACTCTCCCTGCTACCTATTGCTTTATGTCGCAGTTGTAGATAAAGGATGGTCACCCGAGACGTTTATATAATCGTGCTAAATTTCACTATATTATTGAACTCTACAAATTTCAAAATATGTACTTCTCACATTTGTTGTATGGCTTCATCTTATGGTCTTTTTTATCAACTATATGGTTTCAGGAGAATAGTGATGGTTTTACGAACCAATTAATTATGTGGTATGACGCTGTCTTCTTCAGATAATGCATCGTTATTTGATGATATAATGGATCATTAAGTAACTTGAATTTCTTATCATATCAGAAAAGCAAATTGCTATATGGAATAATTTGTCATTAAACCATTCAAGTTTTCAGTAAATGGTTCGTAAGATATGTTGAACTATTTTATCTATGAGAGTATTTGTTCCTGTTTTCAATAAACGTGTTGACCTTCTCAATTTGTGGTGTGGGTTCATGTTCTGAATAATTTGTAAGTGAAGATGTGGTAGGAGAAAATAAACCGAACGGATTGGTCCATCATTCAGTGATTCGATATTGGACACAATTTGATGTGGTTAACGCAATTTGATGGCCTTTGGCATCTCATGGAAAACAACATTGGATGCATTGAATGATCATATTCAGTGCTTATAAAGATATATTTTCAATAATCATGCACCTTCATTCACCATGCCCTTAGTGTATAGAGCAGGGGTGATCAATATTTGTCGCGGGGGTGGGGTGGGGGCACTCCACAAATTTTGGTAAGTCATCACGGGCCGCACATTTCTACAATAATAATGAAATTACCTCACGATCTTTTGTTTCCTCACCTGCGATGAGTCATGGCGGCCGGATAGAAATGTTAGGGGGCAGGGGCCGGTTTTTATGTACCAATTTAAGGCCGCAATCAGCGATCTAGTATAAAATAGTCATAAAAAATCAAATACACAAGTGAGGTCAAAAGGGTCCGTATTTTTGGATACCTATATTAAAACAAAGCATAAGAATATTATCCACTTGACCAGAGAAGTCAATGGCATTTCATAGCAGAAGAAGGTTATGCACCCAACTCCAAATTTATACCTGCAATTTTCATGTCCGAAGGTCATTTTTGACATCATGTGATGCTCACAGTGCAAACACAAGCCCTTTTCCTAGATGACAATTCTGCAAAACTGTGTACTAAACAGGCTGATGCAGTTGAAAATAGTTGTCATCCAAGCCGTTTTTGGGATATTCTACTTGCCCCAAACCCATGTTTACTGCTACTGGAGGATAGATCTTCTTCCTAGCCGACTGTTCGTATTTGACTATCAACATACTGCAGAGTAACTATGAAAGGTCCCGCACATGCTAGGGCCGTTTCTGCATACAGTGGTATACGGCAATTATGTTAGAGACAACAATTCAATGTTCAGAGGCAGGGACCGGGGACTTTTTTGTTTAATTTCCATCAGTTAATTGCTGGAAACAAATATCTAACTCTGATTTATAGCAGAAACAACACCATATTATATCCATGATATTATCTGGAAAAATAATAATTATCTTGAGATAAAAGAAAAGAAAATATTTTAGCTCAAATGAAAATCACCCACCCCATCCCCCCACCTCCACTCTCCAAAATTAAATGGCCAATACCTTAATGACGATGAATTTGCTACGTGTATGTTAATTTTTGTGTAAGTTCTAAAATCTAGAACTGGGATGATATGGGTTACATAATAGCTGATAATGTAAAAGACGTCATGCTGGCATTAGAGGGCTTAGTGATTAAAACAGGAAGTGCTGATACATAAGTC
>JAECUM010075932.1:0-17907 GCA_016617855.1 Megalonaias nervosa | reverse complement strand
TAGACTCATTTGAGTTTACGGAAAATCTCCATCCGATTACTTATGCTTGGTTTGGAAGACATTTTTCAGAAAAATGTTGGGTTCCAATAGTACTATTACAATATATGCTTGATGCTGGAATTTTAATATCATTGAAAGTAAATGAAGCAATTATATCGTATTGTCCACAGAAACAAGTTTGGTTACCAGAACCAGATAAGTTCGATATAGAAAAAGATGTCAGGAGAGAATTTCCTGATCTTAACGAAGATGATATTGTTAAAATTACTAATAATATACGTAAATGCAGGAAAGAAAGCGATGAGAAACTTGCAAAAGATCTTGGTAGAAAGATAATCGGTAAATTTACACAAGGTAGTTCATAAGATCATAAACGACACTGAACAAGATTAATTATGGACGATGCTGAACTCGATTTTATAATCGCTGATACAACGGAAAAAAAACACATTTATAAGTCGAAGTAATGCTTATTTATCAGACGGAACTAAATTAGGTACAGTTGTGAGTTATATTGATGGCGACTCACCGCAGTTTATTCATTTAAGATCTTCAATGCTAGCCTACGTTTCGATCAATCTATTATCAATGATAGATAGATTTCCTCTGATTGCAGTAAGAGCCGCGACAGATTCATTTTATATAAATAAAAAATATGCAGATTTGTTAAAACAATTGCATATTGACAATTATGCATCATGGGGCGAATGGAGAATAAAACGAGAAAACATATTTAGTTATTCTGAATCTGCCGACGTTGAAATTAAGGAAATATATTACAAAAATAATCAAATATCAGAATTTTCATCTGCACCATCTGTATATGACCCTGTGGCTAGACATAAAACTGTTTATCTTAATGGATGTGGTGGTTCAGGTAAAACAACTCGTGCGATTAAATTATTCCTGAACAACCATTCAGATATAATTGTTTTGACACCGACACATAAACTCGCCAGAGAAATAAAAGAACGAGGAGTAAAATCATGTACATATCATAGTTTCTTCAGATGGTGCGGAGACACATGGACTCCTGGGCGAATGGATGAGAAATATATACCTAAGTATATTATCTGGGACGAGATAGACACGGTACCGTTAGAAATATTCAAAATATTTCTTGAATGGTTACTGACTAAAAATACTGCTGTAATAATGTGTGGCGATCATGGTCAACCACCACCCTTCGTCGGTCAATCTCCGCATGAATGGTTAAAATCATTTGTAGATTACTATGAAGAAATAACTGACGATCATAGAGCTATTGATGAACCTCTGAAAACGTTTAAAAGGTTAATCAGACTGCAGCCAGATAAAATACAGTGTGAGATAATGCGTAAAGTAATTCCAGAAACTACTATGAATGATTTTTTGAATTTATGGAGACCAAATGATTTGATAGTCGCAAGTAGAAAGATAGTTCGTGATGAACTGCAAGAGAAATTATTTACGTTACATAAAGAAAAGTTTTCAAATCTACCTGTACCATTATGTTATCGCCCAGCAGATGCTCGACGACAGAATATTGAAGTTGAAATTCCTGGTGGTGGAATACAAAATCTTGTATTGAATGATATTGTTTTGGTTGCTGTTGATGTTGTTGAGAGTGCGTTGAGCATGGATAAATCTCCGTGGACGTTAGGATACGCTATAACGATTCACTCGTCACAAGGATTAACTATTTCTGATACAAATATCTGGACTGTCGATGATCGGATCGAATGGTCAAATTTAGTTTATCTCGCAATATCTCGAGTCAGAAGAATATCTCAGCTGCGGAGGATTATCATGGATTACGTGATAACTGAAGAAATCACCAGCGACTTTGTCGTCATAAAGAAAAAATTAGCGAGTTATAAACAATGTGACAAAAAAAAAAATAAGCGTGACTTTGATCTTGATGCTGAATTTATTATAACGCTGAAACAACGACAGAACAATCATTGTGCAAGTTGTAACTGTAATATGCTATGGAAATATTCGAATAATAATCCAAGACAGTTCACCGTAGACAGAATTAATAGTGATCTTGGTCACACACACGAAAATGTGATGCTAACGTGTCTTGAATGTAATCGACGTAGGGGTGCAACTTTACAAAAGTGAACGCGGTGGTAATTGTGTGTCCTCAGGAATTACTTGTAACTGTTCACGTACAAATCCACGCTGAGGAGCAGTTGAATCTAATCTGTAGATTGCAGGTCTACCTGTGGATCTTACCACACTGGAAATTTTATGTGTGGTCACACTCCAGATAGGATCAGTTGCTCTTTTTTTACCACCTTCAAGTTCACCAGGTTCATATAAATATCTTACAGTTACATTACCTAATACTGGTTGAGAGGACGATTCATGTTGGCGTGTTGGTATATATTTTTTTGTGATAGCATTAGAAGGTTTCATAGAAGATGCACGAGTAATTTCATTATTCAACGCAGCTATCACACTTGGTAACCTTGCAACCCACTCACGAGATCTCTCCCCGGACTTAAAGTCAGTGGATATTTCCCTTGCATATTGATATCCAAATAACCGCTCAGCAAGTGTTCGATTAAATCGTTCAATGATTGCCTGATCACGATGATTTTCAGTGTGTCCTCGTCTGATTTTAACGTTATGTTTTTTCATCAACGATAATACTGCACCAAGAAATTCTTTGCCGAGATCAACCTGTAATAGCTGTGGCCATCGCAAGGGTCCTCGTTGATAAATTCGTTCAAACGCAGATGCAACTTCAGTTGCTGTCTTTGTTGATAGTGGTTCTGCTTCTTTATATCTACTTGCAACGTCAACGACAGTTAACGCGTATTTGTACGTGCGTGATTGACGTCTATCAATTTTAATGGTGTCATGTGGTAAAACTAAAATATCTGCTTGATGAACTTCATTAGGGGTGCTGACATCAAAATGTGCGTACTGAATTTTTTTAGGTGGTGATAGGTAAATTTGCCATATTGCCTGTCGTGCTAACCACGCTGCAGCAACAGCACGTGAGACTTTTGCTACTTCAGCAAGTTTACTAATCGCTGCTCTGCCCCTCCAATATCCTCTTGGGCTATAATAAATAGATTCCATTATAATATTTATATAATTAATTACCCAGCCCCTAACATTATTTTACCTTTCATAGCAATTTTTATTAGAAAACTAGCAAGTTTTTCTCTGAGAGATTTATCGGGTATGGAATTTAATGCGTGAATCAATTTCACATCTGCGAGATGCCGTTGTTGTAAATCTTTACTTTTATATGCAACATCATGAACATGACACGCTTGATCAATCTTATTTATTGGATACTCTCCAAGTCGTGGTTGATCTTGATCATCAAGTCGGATATCAAGTCGAGTTCCAGGACCATAATAATTATATCCAGGAAGATGTTTCTCACCAGAGTATTTAGCCCATGGAGCTCCTGGTAATTTCCCTAATGAAGCAGTGATATCTCCACCTGTCTTTGTCGATGAAATAAATTTATATTTTCTTGTGCCACATTTTACACATTTGCCTGTAATTGCACGTCTTTTATTTTTTGTTGTTATTGTTGTTAATCCAGTGGTGGACGTGGGTACTCTGCATCGAACACAGTATAGACTGATATTATTTATTATATGGATATAATTGACTTCTCAGCGACACGAAAGCAAGAACCAGTAAAGCACCATCCAGCACTACCAAATTCTATCAGAATGATAATAATAGGCCCATCTGGATCTGGTAAGACACAATTATCGCTTAATCTGATAATGAGATGGCTCAAGTGGGATAAATTATATTTGGTAGCGCCATCTGTAGATGATCAACGGTGTTATGAAGTACTTAAAGATTATAACGAAAACGCAAAATTGCTGAATGAAGACGGCGATGATGTTGTTGATTTTATTACCGATATTGACGAAGCCCCATCCATAGACGATCTTGATGGATTTATTAATAACCTAATAGTATATGACGATATTATGTTAGATAAACAATCAAATCCAGCTCGGATATTTTCCAGAGGCAGACATATAAATACTGACGTGATCTATGTTACTCAGCGATATACACAAATACCGAAAGTGATCAGAGACAACTGCAATATTTTAGTCGTGTTTAATGGAGTCGATACACATACTCTGCGAAATATTCATCAAACTTGGTGTTCAGGGGATATGGACATAATCAAGTTTAAAAGCTTTTTTTCAAAAGCACAAGCTACTCCACACAGATTTATTACAATAAATTTACATGATCCAAGATCCAGGTATCGTATAGGTCTTGATAAAATTTTTGGTTAATTACAGCAGCAGAGGAGGTGAACGACCAATATTGAGTGACCCGGCGAGTAAACGAAACACACCATAAAATAAAAACAAAGAGTCGGAGATAAAGTAACGAGATAAGCTAAACCAATTAGAGAAATCTCATAGTCAGAGGTTTTGGTTTAGCGTTATCGACATTATTTTTCAGCCTTCGTAGGAACCTTATTTTTTAGACAAATGACAATTCAGACAAATGGTCTGTTCACCTCCTCTGCTGCTGTACTATAACGTGATGCACATGTGAAATCATATAATGGTGCACCAATGACAGTCTCAAAACAGAACAGAACCAACTTGACCTAATTAAATACCATACAGGTTTTGTCCATGTAAGAGAAAATGACGCCGATAGACGTCTAGAACTAAATCAGTTTGTGATCAAGTACAGGCTCCTTATCAACCAGTTTCTTGTCCAGGTAGACGAGATTGTTATATCTGACCCTATTCCAAGAAGGGAGGTGGACATGACTTAATATGATGACATATTGATACATATTGGCACATCGTTCAACCTACAATACATATCAAACCACGACACCTTTTTGCTAGCGTCGGTCAGCTATTATCTACTTTCTTTCACTTTGACTTGATCCAAATGAAAGACGCGGGCTCAGCAAACCTATTTAAAATATGCATAGTGATACTCCTGTACTCAAAAAATCTACCAACGAGTAAGCGCTAGCCAACTACGTCATACTAACATAGGTAACAGAAAAGCCCTAGGCTTGCAATACAAGCTCGTAATGGGTGAAAAGGGAACCAAAATGCATAGAATACATGGCATGGTTATGAAACAGACTCGATCGCAATATAAGGCTCTGAAAATGGGACCCACCGAAAAAAAACCAGTATGTACATGACATACGTTATGTGCCTATCTATAATTGTAAACATTATAAACATTGGTCTGGGTACAGTGATGATAATAATCAGAAATGGCCCGTTGCAAGCGCGAAAGCCCGATTTTGCCCCCCGATTTACTCGCGGGGTACCTTGAGGGCACGACATTTGGAAATAAACTTGTTAACAAGTTTTATGTGATACTGAACTATATATTTTCTTCCATCGCTTTAAAATTATTTTCTCTCTATAGACATGTTTTAAAAAATTACTAACGCGCAGGAACCCTGTGAGCGCGGGGCCCGATTTAAATCAGTCCAATCGGCCTATGGCCGGCCCTGATAATTATGTGCCTGTGTCAGAAATAGGTATCATATTTTTGGAGATGTTCTGATTATCTTACAGACCAAAGTACTAATTCTTGTTATACATGCCAAGGTTTTACAAGGTTCTCACGGTACCTCGAAAAGTACTTGAATTTTGATTCATCCTTATAAAGTACTTAAAAATAAGCCTCGGTCCTTGAAAAATATAAAATTAATCTACAAACGAATGTACGAAAGTTTCTTCTTATACCATTACGGCATGTAACTGAAATAAAACTGTTTGCTATTGGTTGGTTTACAGCACGTGACCAATCAGATATTTATAATTGCGCGCCGACCTGATTATAGACAGCATTAAAAAGTGCGCTAATCTTTTCCAACGATCATTCTTCTTCGTCGATTTATTTTCTGCGGCAGCGGAACATCTTTGTACTTTAAATCATGGTGACTCAGCTGTTCAAACTCTAGAAAACTAAAAAGATAATGAAAAATATACACAAAAATGGTCACAATTTGTTCTTATTGTACGACCAGGCTTCTGATTCGGCGTGCGATCTAATATTCAAAAGTCTGCTGGAAGTCTATTATTGACTTTTCGGCGTCGCGACTAAACTTTGAGCGTAAATTACGGTCGTATGTCTGTTAACAGAAAGGCTGCTTTCTTCACAATGTACTTACATCTACGTGTAAATGACCTGTCAAATTTCGATGAGCAATCACGCGACAGCAGATATAAAAAATTAGACGCGGCAACACGCGACATACTTTCGCGGTGGACGATTTTAAGATGCCGTGTGAATGCATCATATCATACGTCAAAGTTATTCCAGAAATCGATTTTGTCCCCCGCGGACAACTTCACGTACGCATAAATTATGCGAGGTTGGCCGATGTGTTTTCGTGAAGTGTGTCGGAAAGAGAAGGTGGGCTTCGGCAATCTCTGTAAACTCCGATCGCTACCAAATATTCAGGAGACTGGTTTCACACCCGCCAAAGGATAAACACGTGTAGGTGGCATTGAGAATACGGAAGATTTATCTGGGTATTTTCCTGCGAGAGCTTAACCATTTCACTGGGCATCTGGGTCCTTGAAAAACTTGGATTACGTCCTTGAAAAGTCATTGAATTTTGCCACACCAAAGGTGTATGAACCCTGTTTTAATGTCTCTTCCTCTAGCTCGAAATAGAAAAAAAAAGTCTGTCCTCGGTTTTATAACGACTGGAAAAATATACACTGTACATTTTTGGGCTTGATAAAGAAAGGTTTACAACTTATCAACCTCATTTGTGAGACACATCCTACCAAACATCGATGAACTGTGACTTACGATAAAATAAAATGAATCCACCCTTGCGATAATTAAATGGACGGTTTAAATCTTTTCTCGATTTAACGTATCTGTCTTATTTCTAGTAGCAACATTTCATTGGAAAGACGAGATCGAGGCAAAAGCATGGGAAGACAGATAGTAATGAACGTTTCAAAAAAACATAATATACCAAAGAATATATTTCGAAATATATACTGGATCGAGTTAAGTCTCACAAGCAGTTTTATTTATATCTGCTCTGCTTACCGACCTCCAAACTCCCACTCATCATGGACTGACAAATTTGTATATGAACTAGAGGTTGCTTTATCTATGGGCAGCCGTCACCGCCAAAAGTACATTAATCGAATGATGTAGTATGAAATCAAATGATTAACATCGCAAATGAAACAATAAATCCAGATTATAAAGGATGCGGGTCATATGAAATGATTTAAATAACAAAACGAAATAATGAATTCAGATTACTAATGACGTGGTATTAAATGAAATGATTTAGTGTGAAATAAAATTATTTAACCCAACAAATGAAATGATGAATTTAGATTACTAATGATTTGGTATTAAATGAAATGGTTTAAACAACAAAACGGAATGGTGAATTCTGATTCCAAATGACGTGTTATTAACTGAATTTATATAGCACAAAATCAAATGATTTAAACCAAAATGAAATGATGAATTCAGATTCCAAATGATGTGATATTAAATAAAACGATTTAAAGAAAAAAATGGAATAATGAAATCTGTTTCCAAAAGACTTGGTATTAAATAAAATGATGTAGTCTAAAATAAATATTAAATTATTTAATCCAACCAATAAAATGATGAATTTAGATTTTAAATAAGTTGGTACTGAATATAACGGTGTGATGAACAGAATGGAAAGAATGCATTCAGATTTCAAAGGCTATGGTATTAAATGAAATGTGTGGAAAGTTAATGGTCTGATTGGGAATAACACTACAATGTAAGCTCAAACTGCAAATCATGTAGCATAAATCCAAACAGGGGGCGCTGTTATCCACGATGTATGGTATCAGCACACCCAAACTCATAATCAAGAGACGTATGAACAGCAGTCGATTGAGATTTTAGCAGCTGACACTTGGATAGCTATCATTTGGAATCTGAATTCATCATTCCGTTTTGTTCTTGAAATCATTTCATATGACACCATATCATTTGGAATCTAGATTTGTCATTTCATTGGCTGTGTTAAATCATTTGATTTCATACTACATCATTTGATTCATATAATTTTGGCTGTGACTACTGCCCATAATTATCTTTCAACAATGATGTAATTATCATAGGAGACTTTAATACTGATTTGCTCTCTAATACTAACACTAAATGGCTACATATGATACAACTGCACGACCTAACACAGGTAACCAATTCTCCAACAAGACTTCTATCCTGATCGACCACATCTACACTACCCAACCTGATAATCTCTGCAAGATAAACGTACCCTGTTTCCCTATTAGTGATCTCATTCCCATATATGCAACAGACCGCAAAAGAAAAACAATTTACACTCCTTTATGCACCGATGTTTTAAAAATTTGTTGAAAATGAATTCTTCTCTGAACTCTCATAAAAATATTGGCTCATTAACTTTCTGTAATATAGACCCAGTTTATAACTTGCCTATTTAGGGCAAATGTTTTCTTACTCTCCTCAATAAACACTTGCGCATAAAAATCAAAATAATTAAATGATCAAAACAACAAGAATGGAATACTACTAAAGTAAACCAAACTACAGTCATAAATATAAAGATTCTATAAATTATTGTTCATGGCGGAACAAAGTAAAATCACTCATTATAAAAAGCACGCCCTCCTTTTTCAAAGAAGCCATCGCCTCAAACTCTGATAACGGATACATCTGGAATCACTTGCGAGAACTAACTTGGACGAAACTTGCACATCTAAGTTCAAGTGAAATTATAATTAATGGTACTAGTTATACCGATGAGTACGATATTGCAAACCATCTGAACCTCTTTTTCACTAATATATCCCAAATACTTGACAGGCCCAATTTCACAAAACCTAACACAGTCAAATTTACTGTCTTTGTGAATGAAAAGGTATCCGTTCATTCTAGTTTCAATATTATTGGTATTATCGATAAAAGAGACACTAACAAATCAACGGATCTATATGGAATTCACCGTAAAACTCTAAAAATATCGGTTTTACCAATCTCTGAGTCATTGAAAGAAGTAATTAACTGCAACATCACTTCCTGTAAATTTTCGGAGTCATTGAAATTAACAAAAGTATTCGCAGTTAATAAGGGAAGTGAAAATAAAGAACCCATGCAACTGTCGACCGATATCTGTTCTATCTGTACTTGAAAAAAAGTATTGATTAACATGGCAGCAAGCATATTTTCCGATGCCTTAACAAGTACCAACCCCTCCATAAATCACATCGACAGAAGCATTCATGTCAAGCTGCATTGACAAAACTTATAGACCAGTGATTTCCAGTGGAATCCAGCAAACTTACTGGCGCAATTTCATTGACTTAAAAAAAAGCATTCGATTTGGTTCACCATTCGGTGCTCATTCAAACAATTTCAGCCTAAATGCTTTCTTAAAAAGTAGTTGTTTGGTGTTCACGTCGTATCTCACTAACAAACCCCAGGTTGTTTGCACGGGTAAATATACTTCCCAATCAAGTTATGTTTTCAAGTGGTGTTCTTCAAGGATCTATATTAGAGCCCCTTCTTTTTCTACTTTTTATCAAAGGCTCATTGTATCCAGATCGCTCTAAAACATATCTTTTCGCTGATGACTATACATTGCATTCATCTGGTAAGTTTCTTGACTCCATTGAAAATAAACTTCACATCGACCGCGACAATATATCAATTTGGTGTCATCAAAACAGAATGCATATTAGTATCTCTAAAACGAATTGTATGATAATCGGAACAAGGCGGCGCTTATCGACTAACATGGATTTACTTCTAACTCAAAATGGCTAAGACGTGTCTAGTGTCAAATATAAAAATAAAACTTCTTGGTATCCGCATTGATCTACATCTCAGCTGGAATATACATATTGATCACGTATGTGCAATGGTAGTCAAAAGAATAACTCCCTTAAAATTAACTGTCGAAATTTCTACCTCCCCAGTCACCTGAACTTTATTTTTCGGGATATATACCACCACAAATAGATTACGGCTGTACCACACGGGGAAACACATAAAATTATAAACTATTCAGAATTGACAAAGTCCAGAAAAGGGTCACCCAAATAATTCTGAAACCTCCCATATGACTCCCACGAATGTTTTGTTTTCACATCATCAATGACTACCCATACAAAAAAGTATTCTTTATTTTAAAAGAATTGTGACATATAAATCGTTAAACTTTCTCCAGATTATATCCCTGACCTAACTGAACAAAGACCATCAGATATTGAGTATAATCTCCGATCAATGACAAAAACGATCTCCAGATTTCACGGTTGAAAACCAACCTCTGAGGATACGTAATTTAAATTCCCTCCCTTGATTAAAACATCATTACAGAAATTCTTTCTTGACCAGCTAGAAAGACGTATTAAAAGACTCCCAATAGAGTACTTTATCATGATGTCCAAAAACAATATGTGCATATTTTATTCGCTGTATGTATGTACGACTTCAGATATATTGTAGTATGTTACCTGTGTATTGTATATTTTGCACATATGTATCTGTTGATCACTATAGTTACACATATTAATTAATTTTAAATCTGTGAGTACGTGTGCGAGGAAGCTTGAATGTGTGTAAATGAAATTTTATTTTTTATAACATAACACATGGCAATGGATCTTTCATGACCAAATGTGTTATCTTCGTTAAATAAAGATATTATTATTATTATTATTATTATTATTATTATTATTATTATTATTATTAAAATTATTATCATCATTATTGCATTAATATGACTAGATATAATTTAATGGTTTTTAATAGAGGTTTCCAAGTCATCTATGAAAGAATCAGTTGCTTCTGTCATCGCTATCCCATACTCGGTTAATCTATCTATCTATCTATCTATCTATCTATCTATCTATCTATCTATCTGTCCGTCCGTCCGTCCGTCCAACCATCCATCCATCCATCCATCCATCCATCCATCCATCCATCCATCCATCCATCCATCTATCTATCTATCTATCTATCTATCTATCTATCTATCTATCTATCTATCTATCGTTTACACAGAAGACGAGTCGGCATTGGTTTCTGGTTTATTAAAATGTGAAACTTGGTGACACATAAATAGTACATGAAAGAAAGAGGCACTCTACGTTTTTTTTTTTCTATAGAAAGGTACACACCGTTACAAAATAAAAATTATTCTATGTACACATATAAATTTACATAATCATTTCGAATTAGAGAAGATAAGATTAGTAAAAAGTTCGTGTTCGCTATCACATCAATCAAGGCACATTACGCTTTAGAATAAAGGAAATATATAGATGTTAAAGTGGGGGGGGGGGGGGTACCGACCAGCGGTAATTTACCAGTAACATTAGACATGCACACGCGCATATATATTTAGTGCTTATATTCTCAAATTTAATTTGTATCGAATATAATATACATAGTTTATTTGTTGCATAAAAGAGGAGTGACATAAAAAAAAATCCAATACTTCATCCACAACTGTTCAAGTTATTTGTTATTTGTGGGCCTTTTTTGGTCAAGTACATTTTTTAAAGTTACTCCAGAGTGCAACGTAGAGATTCTGAATACGAAATTGCACACTGGTAAATAGTTTAGTGGAAAAATTACCTAAGAAAAATTTCTAGTCAACAAAACAGCTCACAAGGAGGAAAAAGAAGTTTTTTAAAATTGTGTAGCACATGCTCGGAAACTTGTATTTTGTGGATGTCTCGTTTGCTAAGCCCCAGCTATAAAGTCGTGTATAAGCTATAATATTACTGCGGGGTTGTGTTTGATGTCTAAACATTGCCGTGCGGCGAGTGTTAAACTCTTAAGCAAGGTTTCATGACCGACCGGAGACCCGGAATCTCGAATCGGCAAAGGCGATAGATCGCATCATTTAACAAAGGCTTGTAGTTATCACACCTACGTGTTAAGAGGAATTTGGGATTAAAGGGAAACCGCGGGGTGAGCGGGCATGTTCTCATCCGTCCCCACGTTGACAGACAGCGAGAGGGACATTGTCCGCTAAGTTTGATTGGATCGGTCCACAGCGATGTCCAATCA
Organism: Megalonaias nervosa; assembly: GCA_016617855.1. NCBI lineage: Eukaryota > Metazoa > Mollusca > Bivalvia > Unionida > Unionidae > Megalonaias > Megalonaias nervosa. The sequence goes on along the minus strand of JAECUM010075932.1, from coordinate 5,847 downwards.
AAAATTGAGATAGAGGGCGTGATTACAATTCGACGCGAATAAATACCTTACAACTTGTAAATGAAAGGTTAGTTTCACCTAGGAAGATTGCTGAGCAATAGGGTTACTCCGAGAGAAGCAATTCGTAATTTGTATTAAAACATAGAAATATATTCTAAGGAAAGACAAAGCTTCGAAAGGAAGCTTTATAGGGACAGAGAACTTCCGGTTCAACTGAGTCCCGAGTCTCCAAGAGGTGGAGATGGAATTGAGACTAGCCGAACAGTCCAAGTCGACAGAAGTCTAGTCGGTGGAAAGAAGGTGGAGAGAAAGTGGAGGAGGAGGAAAAGGAGTCTGGAGGAGAAAGCGGAGGAGGAGGAGAAGGAGTATAGAGAAGTCGAGGAGTATGAGAAGGAATTTGGAGAAAGTCGGGGAGGAGGAGGAGAAGGAATTGGGAGAAATAGGAGAGACAAGAATACCACAGATGAGTAGAATATAAGGACAGCTGGAAATCAATCTCACACTGCTAATCAAGTGATGCAATAGGCTATTAAAAAGTCGAGCAGGAGGAGTGTAATTGGAAATTTGAATCATTTGATTATTGAATTGTTATTAAATTGTTATTCATTGAATTTGAACCTTTTTTCCATATTTAACCATCTAACCGTCGGCATTGCTGCCTGGGAGCTCGGAGCTTTACATTTATCTTTCACTAAGTTAACTTCCAACCAAAATCAAGCCTGGGTGGGACTTCTATAATAGTTTAAGTAAAATACTGGGAGCACCCCACTCCAACCATAACATACCCCCACAGTGGGTTGTCTGAACTTAGCAACAACAACAACAAACAAATCTGTCAAACGAAACCAACATGCATGCAAGTGATAAAACAAATTTATTGACCATTGTATGCCCACTTTGTAACATTATATAAGTACTGAAAGATGGATCTTTGGAAGTTATATCGGTGGCAACTTGTAACAAAGAACGTATTTTCTTTATCTTTCTATTATAAAAGCTCAGCAACGCTGGAATATTGCGTAATAAAGTTATTAAATATGACTATTTAAAACACACACACACACACACACACACACACACACACACACACACACACACACACACACACACACACACACACACTGCTCTGTAACCTGAACTGGTTACTCCTTCGATCCAGAATCAAACACAAAATTCAGCCACAAGAACAGACCTAGCGACTTCATAATGTTTACTTTCTTTAATATTCTCAGCATGTTTTTGTGTGTAATTTCATGGTGTTTGTTTTTGATATCTCGTTGTTGTAAGTGTTGATAAGTGTTATCTAATATTGTAAAGCGCTTAAATCTTGTAAAGATTAGGCGCTGAACTTGTCTACATTGTTGTTGCTGTTGTTGTTGTTGTTGTTGTTGTTATTATTATTATTATTATTATTATTATTATTATTATTATTAAAGGGGCAAAATAAAAACTGATTGAAGTATAAGAATAAATAAATACCTGATTAATCTAATAGAAGGATTACTCCAAGAGACAATGGAGGCAAAAAAAACCCTGATTAATCCAATAAAAAGGATACCCCTAAAAGGCAACAGAGGCGAATAAATACTTGATTATACCCAGTTATTGGTTTTACCCAAAAGGCAACGGAAGCTAATAAATGGAAGATTAAGATATCAAAATAATTTCATCTTAAATTGCTAAAGAACATAGAACGTATCATATATAATCGATTTTTGTAAATGGTCCATAAAGTAAACAAAATCCAGAAAGCTCATCCAAAGGAAAAACTGTTGGAAATTGCTATAATCCGAGTATAAAACTGCTGAATATCTGTTGTGAAGATCTTTGTCCAGGAAGATTCTTTCATGGTTCGTTGTAGGAATAACCATCAATAAATGCGAAACGAAATTTCAAAACAAACTCAGTAAAGTGTTGGAACTTCCGGAAGCTTTCCCACAACATAGCACCAGGTTTCAAAAATCTCTCGGCAATTGTATATGGAATCTACTTGAGTTTGCGAAAATATTTGTATAATGGGCAGTTGAATAACACCTCCAAATAGCAACCACCGATATTCATTTTCTGTTGATTTTTATACGCGGATTTTATTTTTCCTTTATTTGCTGAAAAATGATGATGGCGAAAACTATCAGAAGGAGCTGAAAATAATAATAATAATAATAATAATAATAATAATAATAATACCACTACTACTACTTTTACTACTACTACTACTACTTATACTACAAATACTACTACTTCTACTGCTACTACTACTACTACTACTACTACTACTACTACTACTACTACTAATAATAATAATAATAATAATAATAATAATAATAATAATAATAATACTAGTGTGTAGAGTCATAAACAGTTTCTCAACTGTGAACCAATCTTACACAGGAGAAACAACTCCATTTCCAGCATATCGTGTTACGAACTATAGACCTATAGTTTGGTTTGATGATTTACGGCAAAGCACCATAAGCTGGTTATTTAGTGCAATTGGAGTAAAGTGCCTTGCCCAAGGACACGCAACGGTAGCTGATCCAGGCTGATCCGATAGTAGGATTCGGACCCGCACCCTTTCGATTATGAGTCTGGTAAAGAAATCACTGGACCACCGCACCACTACTTTTGGGATTATTGAAAACTCATTCAAGACTATTGGTACCTCAGAACATTCAAGATTAGTGGTCCATCGGGACATTCAAGATTATTGGTACATCAGGACATTCAAGACTATTGAAATCATTCGGAACATTCTTTTCTTTTGGACTACTGATATTACATTTAGAATTATTTGGGATTTAATTGACAATACTGTGAGTATCTCTTATACTTTAAGTTTCTAATTTGGAGAAATTAATTCTTTTTTTTTTTATTTTCTGTTTAAGACCCGGATTCGTAACACTATATACTGATAATCATTAATAATTTATTTCCCTCGCATTATTGTTATTCTCTTTAATTTGTCGTATAAGAGACAGTAAAATATTGTCCGATCATGTGGATAGTTAAGCTTTCTTGTTAGGTTTGTGTTAAATATATGTATATGTTTTATCTATTAAGTTTTCCTGTTCTTTCTGATAAAGAGCTTTCCTAGCCAGTATCGTTTGAAATTATGCAGCCCCATGTTTTCAAACATACCTGAATTACGGCAGCACCTACGAATACTCCAACCATTATAATAATATTTCCAAATATAATGTTCCAAATCGTAGAAAAGCAGCCCTATTAAAAGAAAAATTAATAGTAGATCTGTTATATATATATATATATATATATATATATATAGCCAGCCTAGCCAGCCAGCCCAGCCTTATGTAGCACTGTATATATATATATATATATATATATATATATATATATATATATATATATATATATATATATATATATATATATATATATAAACAAGGGTATTATATATTGTTGAATAATACTGTCATTATAGATCTTGTAATTTCAACGCTTTCTTTTGTGCTTATTCTTAATATAGATATTTCTGTCGTGTTACAAATCAAGTCTTGTTTAATATATTTAACGTTAACTATGAAGTCATGTCTTCAGAATCTTTTAGGATCGTTATTTATTAAGTTTTATATTTATACAACATATTTATATCCCGGAACAAACTTTTTCCTTGCTATCCTCGAAAGCTGGAATACAGTAGCGTGTAATAAAAATATAACTAACCCACAACAGCTCGATATGAGACTGAACCGTACAATTTATCCAAGTAGACAAGAACTTTAAAAATTCTACAATTATGCGATGCCATCCATTATAAAAATACTCAAACTCTGCGTTCACATGCTCTCTTTTCTATTTTGCCAATGTCGTATACGATCTGAGAGAGAGAGAGAGAGAGAGAGAGAGAGAGAGAGAGATATTGTTTTGAAATTGTTACTGTTTGTACTTAATTCCTGCCAACACGACACCTACAGTTTTCCAATAATTGTTGTCGTCGTTTGGAGACGAGGCGCATAATAGATCACTGCTGCTGGGTAGTTCCTTACAGCAGGCTAGTGGTGTCATCAGGTTGTAGGTAGTCATACTAAAGGTGTAGGATGTGATCCAGTTCTCAGCACCTGTGAAATCTTCATAACTGTCCACACCGCAACATTTCATCTAGATGGAAAATAAAATGATGATGAAATGTTTCATGGAGTAAAAACTGATCTCACCAAAGAAAGTTTTTTATGTTACCGAATGATTTATTGGACAGTTAAATTAAGCCCGATTAATGATTGGATGACTGGCATTATGTTTGAAGTTTCCAGTGAATATTGCTTTTAATTATTATGTTTTTGAGGGAGATAGACAGACGGACAGAGACAACACGAGGCAGTCCGGTAAAGTTTTAGGTGTTCTCATATTCCTTTCTTAAAGAACTTTCCACCCCGCCCATTGATAGACTTGAAACAATTCGCTAAAATATTGTGTACATAAACATATACAGAAATTCGATATAAAACATATTTTGAAAGTTCACCTTCATAGCCAGGTTAGTAACTTAATAAAAGATTGAGAGTCATGGCGTAACTGCCAGTTTGTTGGTGCCTGTAGCTAGGTAGTCTGCTTTTAATCAATAATATCGTCATTTGCACTGCAACTTTATATGCCTGATGTACATATTTCCATTCCTCTAGTCAGGAGTGTTGAGAGGTGGGATGTGTTGTACATGTTTCCATTCCTCTAGTCAGGAGCGTAGAAAGGTAGGAAGTGTTGTACATGTTTCCATTACACTCGTCAGGATCGTAGAGAGGTAGGATGTGTTGTACATGTTTCCATTCCTCTAGTCAGGAGCGTAGAGAGGTAGGAAGTGTTGTACATGTTTCCATTCCTCTAGTCAGGAACGTAGAGAGGTAGGAAGTGTTGTACATGTTTCCAGTCCTTTAGTCAGGAGCGTAGAGAGGTAGGGTGTGTTGTACATGTTTCCATTCCTCTAGTCAGGAGCGTAGAGAGGTAGGAAGTGTTGTACATGTTTCCAGTCCTTTAGTCAGGAGCGTAGAGAGGTAGGGTGTGAGTAGTCCATGGAATCTTCAGACGTGAACTTTCCTACCTTGAACTTTCAACAGAGGGCAAATATTTGCATAAAAATAGATAGTACATGGTGTTATTAACCATTGCAATAACTAAGCGATTAATTATTGTGTTCCCTCAACATTTTGATCACTTTAGTAGCAATCTAAAATTGTCGGAAAACTTACATTGGGAGAAAAGTTCATCCTTATTGTTTATCTAATTATGATGAACTGTCATTTAGTAAGGGTGACAAAATATCGAGATGGCATATGATCGGTTGGTTTGGAATTCAAGGAAAGCATTTATTAAGTAAGTTATCTATTCAAACAAAATTGGTTGCACAAAGTAATACTTACCCAGTAAAGATAACATGATGAAGATAGGAGTTTCTTCCTTACGAATTAATATTTATGCAAATTGACACAGGTATGGATGGTCAGACTGTTAAAGCATGCAAAAACTCACATTCTGCATGACGACATTCCATCCCATGGAGATAAGATTGGTTCCGTACAGACCTCTATAGTCTGCCTTGATTCCAGACTTTAAACTCGATTTTAAAGAATCTTGGAACTGAAACGGAAATTTAAACGTTAAAAATGTGTGCGTGTTTATTTTTAAAAATAAATATATCAATCTGTTGCAAGCATAGGGAATCCGAGTGGCGCAGGTTGGTAGTGCTACTCGTTTAACCTTTTAATCACTTAATTTTAATGAAAATACCCATCTGCACATTTCAGATATTGGTGTATCATTGTGCATCGTAAGAAAACAAGTGTCAAGAGTAATGATATTTTCTAATTGAAAACTCTTTCAAAAATTATATAT
>JAECUM010075931.1:0-24500 GCA_016617855.1 Megalonaias nervosa | reverse complement strand
TATATATAGTTCTAGGATGGAGATCAAAACAATATTTCCATACTATGAACCTGTGCTAAGTTCCCAACAACAGGGGTACAACTAATCTCTAATTTTGTCTCCTTGTGCACTTCAGACCTTTATACAATTATAGGCTGGTAATATGACTAGTTTCTAGGTGATGTTCCAAGAGCAAGTCTCCTTCCTCAGCATCTGTACATAAATACAGTCCGATTCCTTCTCATATCCTTCAACCAGGATATAGTTAGAAGGTGGGGATCTCAAGTTATGACCGAGGGGCAGCATACCAACAGGGACATCCCCGGAGCAAGAACAGACAGTATAACCTCAAGGTCTATTGCACATGTCATTGCCTTGGCCTTGAATATCACATAAACCACCTGTTAGAATTCCTCCTATAATACTTCAAATATTTAGAATTTAAAGATAATAGCCATCCCAAGATACTGGTCCCATCCCAAGAGACATAATTAAAATTTTAAAACCACTGTATACATCTAAAGACCACCCCAATCATATCCCGAAGTTTAAATTCTGTGTCTTTAATAGTGTAGTAGATACAGTACATTACTAAGGGAGGGACAGACAGGCAGGAATACATAATCCCCACCTTTTTAAAAGACGAATGGGGATACAGGTCAATGTTCTTTAAAAAAACGTTTTATACATATTTCAGCATTATGACAGGCAATGATAATTATGAAAAGATTTCAAACACAATCAAAACATTGAGAATAATGAAATAAAAATGTTCCGTTCAATTGTCATCCCTGAAGAAGGAATGGTTGTGAGGTTGATAAAAGGAGTGATGAAAAGGAAAACTAAAAGTAGCATTCTATGCATCTCGCAGATGATGATAATGATGATGATGATGATGATGATGACGATGCATTATTATTATTATTTCAAGATTTTTTATTCCCCCCAAAAAGCTTTTAAAGTTTGTGGTTTATGTGTGCAGCTGTTTATGTGATTTCATGGTATTTGTGATGTCGGAGTTCATCGTATTACTAGATATTCAAAGTCTACTAATGTTGGCAAACAAGAAAAGTTTATTTATTCCCTCAAATGATAATTGTAAAAGATATTGACTCTATTATCTATATCATAGTACTGGACAGCAACACTATTTTACATGCAAATATTCATCCAAAATATCACATTCCTCATTCTATGAACACAAATATAAATATATTTTGTAAACAGAAATTAAATCCATGCTTTCGATGCACTGAAGAAAAAGTACTGACCTGATTAAAGTAAAAATATACAGAGTCCTGCACCATATCAGTTACACTTCTTTCAGTGTAAGCTAAAGTCACAATGCGTCTATATAGACAAAATGGTTTTCGATTCTAATCTATAAGTCACTGCTAGGTCTCTACTAAGTCACTGCTAGGTCTCTATAAGTCACTGCTAGGTCTCTACTAAGTCACTGCTAGGTCTCTATAAGTCACTGCTAGGTCTCTACTAAGTCACTGCTAGGTCTCTATAAGTCACTGCTAGGTCTCTACTAAGCTAACTTGAATAATTCTGTTAAGCAATGTTTATAAAGGTCCTTTATGTGTTGTGATAGCTGAAAAAAAATGAATAAGGAATAAAAACTAAAACAAATTCACGAAGTATGATGCCCTGCTGAATGCATCTTTGGTCCATACATAACAGAAGAAAGAAATATTGAGTAAAGCAAACTTAATTGTGGTTTAACAGTGATAGTTTTCAGAATTAAGCGATATTAATGACATTGGAAACGGTTCTTGATTAAGTAGCATGCATTGCATGCATGCACTCAATTCAAGGTCAAAGGATGAGAGTTTGTTTATGTCCAGAATGAAAACAAGCACAACGTCATACATTAATATATTTAGTAAATATTCTGTACAAATAAATGAAGTTATTCCTACAACAAATTTCAGGGTTGAAATGTAGTATGCAAAATAATCTATGAACAATTTTCAAATACACGAGAGAGAGAGAGAGAGAGAGAGAGAGAGAGAGCTGGGTTTGGGTGTGTAACGTGAGAGAAGAGTGTGCCCAATTTCAGGTTTGAAATGTAGCATGCAAATAATCAACAATTTTCAATATGCGGGAGGGGGGGAAGCATTTAAAGGAAATATCATGTAACACAAGAACTTTCACCTTTCCACCCTTAAAGTCAAAACTTAAATGACGTATTGAGCATCAACCGGAGAGAACGAAATCAAATAATCACGTGTATGCCGCAGTCATATTACAAGTGACATGTACCAAATCCCAGTATATATTACAGGACTCTTGAATGCACAATCATATATAAATAATGTCTATAAACATTCTGTTCACCTACATAACTACATCTCACAAGATATCCTAATGCAATGATGCGATTCTATTTTACTTTATCATTCCAGCTGCTCAAGAAGGACTTTCCTTAACGAAGTTGACAATGACAAAAGGGACCTGGAAACACCTATCGACATGGGTAGGGAATTCCAAAATACAGATGCTGATATAGTAAAAGAATTTTTGAAATGGTTGGATCTAGACCTCAGAACCTGGATTAATTATGAGTGGTAGATCTCAGATTAGGGTTAGCATTTGATGATTTTTGTTGAGTTAGGTCACAGGTGTAAACTGAGAAAGGTAATTTTGAGAATGTATGTCAAGATTCCTTTAAAATATAGAATGTGCTGATGTATTGGCTACCAATAATATTGTACATTAGAATAGAAGTCAATGGGAGTGAAAATAGGAAGTTTCAGAGTTGATCAGTTCTGGACAGATTATAATTTATTGCGTGTCCGCATATGGTACCTTTGTAGTCTATCGGTGGTAGTATATAGTCCTAAAAGTCAAGTTCGACAGACTGGGGAGGTATATATTTCGACAGGAATATTAGGTGAATAATTCTTTTAATGACAATTTTAGACAGGTGATCGATATGCGAATTCCAACTAAGGTGATGATCAATGTAGACGTCAAGAAGCTTTTGCTTGTTAACGCTCGACAGGTATGAGCCATTTAGAGTGAGATGTAGAGATTCCATCTTGTTCTGATTGTCATACATTTCGTTTTAGACTCATTGGTATACATTCAATTTTATTCACACCAAACAAATAAATTGTTGAGATTGATCTAAAATTGTATTAATTGGAGTTAAGATATGTACCAGACGTGTGTAGTTTAGAGCAGCGTATTCGGTTAACATTTATTCGGTAAGTCATTGATGAACAGCAGAAAAAGAAGAGGCCCTAACAATGAGCCTCCGTGAACACAATTAAAAACGTGACCCGACCCAAACATTTTTACCCGTACCAGGGCGGCCGACAGGATTTGTGTGCTCATTGCGATTAGGGGCTATTAAAAGTAATGTGATTGAGTACCCTTTCATTCCTAAAAGTCTTTATTGCCGTTTGAAAGTCTGGCTTTTGACAATGCAACGCACTAAATGTTTAATGTGATATGCTTCTATGCGTCAAAATAGCCTTTTAGGCATTTTCATAATTTCATACTCCTCGAATTCAAGACAATGGAAGCAAAAACAAAAACAACTGAGTAAAGTATTTCTTTTTTGTAGAACATATTTTTTTACGATTTACGAGAACGAATTTAAAAAAAGGCTTGATTTGTTACTGCATATATATGTTTACAAATTTTTTTCATGATGTCCTTGTACAATTGTGTGATTAATTTGGTTCATATCCAGGAAATTCGATCAAGGAGGAACCCTCGAACTCCAGTCTGACAGCTGAACTATGACCCTTTTCTGTCTCACTCTTTGCGCCAACATATACATATTTTGTCCACAATTAACACATTCGTCACAAAAACACCTTCCAGGTCTTTTTTCATTACTGAACACGTGACAAGATACTAGTAAAACAATTTTAACAGGTAACTTAGCATCGTGACCCGTATTTACTAAACTATCTGAGCACAAAATCTCAACTTGGGGCACTTAATGCTCTATTCTTGTAAAACATATTTACAGTGTTTTCATATCTGTGAAATATGAATATAGAAAGGAACAAAAATATTTACGCTATTTATGAACTTTTGTCAAATCCAAGTTTTAGAACGTGAAGTCCAAGTTTGTATCAAATATCCGTTGAGCATTTGTACACAAAAATTGTTATTTTCTATACAGGTACTGTTTCATGAAGACACATTACGATTTCGCAAATCGTCCAACAAAATTAAATAGTCCAGTCATATGTTCAAATCTACATGGAGTAGTTTTATGAGCGACTGCTGTAAGTGACGAGTTTCTTCTTGCAGTCTATTGTCCAATATACAAAGGGGAAAGACAAACAGTAGATGTTATCATTTATTTGTCCTTCTCTGACCAACGGATGTATCTGATAAGTGGCGTATTCTGCAATTTTCATGCCATATCGATAATTTTGTAGCAACTTTTTAGATATTTTTGTACGTGCTATCTGGACACATGCATCCATGTATGGCATCCCAACATTCCAAGAATCACTTCAACCATGTATCCTGATTGTGACATAACGAAAGTCCAAAAACCCCTGCATACATGTATCCTAATCGTGACATCCCGACAGTCCAAAAGCCACTGCATACTTGTATCTTAATTGTGACATCCCGACAGTTCGAAAACCAGCATAAAACTGTATCAAACTTGTAACGTTCCCATATTCCAAAACCACTGTATAACAAAGTTGAAAGTTTCCTTTTTGTGTTTGTATGGTAGGAAAAAACTAAAACCACGAGGAAATAAAAATTTCCTTGATTTGTTGCAAATACATGTTACACGAGTCGTAACGGAAACTGCTGTTCCTTCACTCATGCTTGACTGAGTTATTAAAAGACGGTATATGATGCCCTGATGATATACGCTACCTCACCTCAAAGAAAATTATGTTTGTGGAGATACAAGAAATAAAAGAATACTTCAAATAAGTTTAGTAAATTTGGTATAAAATGATCAGTTGTTAATTTTGACCAGTATAGTTATTTGATTTTTTGTTTTAATCTTAATGGGAAGGTGTTTTTGCTTTTCATTAAACTCAATGACTTTTGCAAATCTAAGGTGAAACAACGGCATGGATTTTCTCCCATCAGGTCTGTGAAAATATGCAATCAAGACCAATAATAGTTAACTAGTATATTGGGGTTTTTTTTCAGTTTCCTAAAACACATAGTAACCTGCCAAATAGAACATGTGTCAAAACTATAAACATTATCAAAAGTACTCCTTAGAGACACTGGATGGCTAAATTGCTTGAGCGATATTGTATTATTGGAAGTTTTTGATACCCTTGAAATCTAATCGCATCTATTATGCTACATTTATTATATAGTTCATAAAGAGATAGTGAAATATATAAGTGGGAGAAAAATAATATCAGCACAGTAACAATACCACTTTTATCACCAATGTAGCAATGTCACTTGAGCATTATTGAACTTTTGTCAATGATCTGCAAAAGGCCAGCGCCTTAAACCCCTCAGCCACCCGGGGCTCCGACAAATTAGAAGGCACAAACCCGTTTTATTTTCGAATACTGACGCCATTTGTTTCAGATTGAACATATCTTTAATTATTGGATGCAATTTTGTGCTTGCTTAGAAGATCTGCCATTCACCTTTATAACATTGAAATTGATCTTTGTCGAACTTTTGTCAATCTTGCCGTAATTAATAATTTTAGTTGGTATCAACGAAGCTGATGTCTGAGAAACAAAAGTGATATCACTACAGTTTATTGGTAGGGGTTCAGAGTTCCGTTCTGGCTGGAATTTACCTGATTACAAAAAGGCAGCAACAACTGAGTATTTACTTGGAAAAGCGGTACAGAATATTGAAGTTAAAAATATGAGCGACAGTTGTCAATGTATTTTGACTTAAAATTTGGGGATGGCCACTCCAGGCTTGAGCTTCTGATTACATCTATTCATGGCTACGAAAGCCGCTAAGATGGATGTAATCGTCAGGTCTTTAGTCGCACCCGGTTTGTCGCAGATGTATTGGTCAACCGAGTCAGCGTTGCCGATGTGTTGGTCAACCGATTCAGTGGTGCCGATATATTGGCCAACTTATTCATTGTTGCTCATGTATTGGTCAACCGATTCAGTGTCGATGATGTATCGGTCAACCGATGTGCATTGCTGTTATAAGATCACACATACCTACAATGTTAAACTATGTAGCAAATAATGAAGATAAATTTCAAATTATGGAGATACGCAAAGAACCAGTCTACAAGGCTGTCAGATTTGTGCAAACTACCACGCCGAAAGCCTACCTCTTTTCACCATGGTAAAATAACAAATAGTATATCGTTATGTAATTTGAAAATGTTATTGTAAACAGATGTGTTTTTCCATATAAAATCAAATTACCGGTAGATGCGATTTAAATGCAAACATTCTAACAACTAATTAAACTTAAAATGAGTTATTTTCTGCCGACAGTCATCTTGTTGCATAACTGGAACGGACCAAACAACTTTACAGGTACGGACAACTACTGCTTTCATAGAGGAAGAACTTACAAATATGGCAACATCCCTTGCATCAGCAAAATCGTTGTTCGAATAGCTAAAAGAAAACCTTTGGTCAACAGATATATTGTGCATTTAATAAAATCAGTTTGTCTGTAGCATTTTGTTTCTTTAAGCAATTATTTGAGCACGAAGGACATGTGAATAATGAAGCACTGTCAGATAGAAGGATCTGTCTGAATTGTGACTTTCTAAAACATGATGTGGTCTCAAGAAACATACTTTATTTATTTTCTGGACCTCGTGTGTGTTCTCTCTCTCTTTCTATCCAAAAGTGTTAAACCTCCATTGAAAACAAATGAATATTGGAACCTATCTGTATTGGCTGTCAGTATTATTTAATCCCCATGCTCTGCAAACGCTCCATCCAATAAAAAAAAATCTGTAGAAAAATCTCTGACGAATAAATAACAGTCTAAAAGTCTTTATACAAATAACGGTCGTTACACTAACGTAACATTTGTTTGCTTTGACAATTTCGAGACAAAATGGTGAAAGGATCGAAGATATTATATCCGGGTGACAAAATACAGAAAATCTGTGACGAATATCCAAGATAACTCTGGTATTACGCAGAAACCAATAGCACGTGAAAGGTCATACAAAAATTGACATTTATCAGCATCACTAAAGCGAGCCTACCAAGATAAAATCATGGTAGAAAAACGCTCAGTAGGTAGAATATTGTGATTGACAGTGATGTCCAATATGAATAGCATGGAAATTTACCAATTTTGTTTGTTGTTGTTGTTTTCTTTTACAAAAAAAGTTTCCTGTGGAATATCTCGTTCTGCTTTTATATCAGTCTAGAAACGTATCGCGACTGTGAGAGTGTGAGTAGGACATTCAGATCCTTATATCGTAATGTTTAACCCTGTAAATTTAAGGACATGGGTGTGAACTAGTTCATTAATAGTCCTGAAATGACCCATTGACCTGAAGTACATTTTCTTGCTCCGTTACACTAAACTTCGTTCGATGCATCACAACTTCGCAGTAGTCATTGTGAGTGTGCACTTGTAAACAGATACTATTAGCTTTGATGAAATACCATAGAAGAAGTCAGAAGTGGTGTTCCTGGGAAAATATATAGTTATACTTTCTTATCCTGAGGTCTTAAAGGTGTCGGTTAGATGTTATCATATTGTAAAACACTGATACGGCATCACCAAAAATGATAACAACAACAAACATAAATAAATTATGACTGTCTTAAAATTCTTATTATCATGAGCAATTGATCCCTTTCTAAACGAAGTATTGCGTTGCGTACCATAAATAAGGCTTAATGTGTAATATGCAAACTGTAAACAAGACTGTTTGTATAGTTTGCATACAGTAAGTAAGGCTATTTGAATAATTTGTATACAGTGAGCAAGGCTATTTGTACATTTTGCATACGATGAGTGACGCTTATTGTATAGTCTAGATGCGATAGTGAGGCTGTATGTATAGTTTGTATACGATGAGACACTTTGTCTAGATGCCGTAATTAAGGTTCTTTGTGTAGGTTTGCATACAATAAGTAAGGTTCTTTGTAGTTTGCACAGGGTAAGTAAATATCTTTGTAGAGTCTAGATGCGATAATTAAAGTTCTTTGCGTAGTCTGCCGATAATAAATAAGTCTTTTTATATATTTTAATACCATAAACAAGGTTTACTGTATAGTTTGCATGCGATAAATAAGGCTAGTTGTATAGTTTACCTTTAGCATCCACAAGTTTCATTTATTTAAAATCAAATTATGATTCTTCATCTAACAAAGAGATCGATTTAGTTTGATAATGAGCTGATTTCGCTTGTATTTCTGAGACGATAGAGGCCTTTAATCGACCTTATATAATCATCTCTATTGCTTATGAACACTCAGCACTCACACTTTTAATTCTATTCCAATCAAATGCATTGAAGCATTAGCTGAAGAATATCGTGCTTGAGTTTGAAGATAAATAGGTTTTGATCTAATTTTACAGTTATAGACTTTGAAAGACTTTAATCTGGCAGTTAGCTGAGATGAAACACTCCATCATTCTCAATTTATACTTGATTATACCTGGAATTGGCTTTACTGCCTCGTTTTAATAGGGTCTCAGGCGATTTCTACGGTGATTATATCTTGACGTTATTTTACAGTTACGTCCTTGAACAACTTGGGCATCTCACTAGCTTCTGAATATCGTCGCTTTTATTTGTCTGTATTGATGTCAACCAGACTTGTAAAACTAAATTCATCCGAGCAAGGCCTCATAAGAATTTGATGATGATTAGATTTTTGCTACATTTCACATGGTAATGTCCCGTGACAGACTCAGAATCGTCACAAATCCCAACGTACTGAGGACATTCTGTAATCTAAAAAATTTTGCTGACGATTAACCAAATTTTCCTAGAAAACACTACCTCCTCAACATTTCAGATGAGTTTGTGATCAGCATATATTTCACAAAGTTCTGTTCCTTGATTGACCTGTACTATTTCACAAAATTATGTCCTTTGATTTACTTGTACTGTTTCATTGGCTTTGAAAATTAGCATTGATATTTGCTTCTGCCAGTTATATCAGCTGTGATGATTCGTATTTCGCAACATCTATCAAATTCATAAATGAGTTTGACCATAATTTACTGAATTACTGCCCCAGAACGACTTGGTACTACACATAGATCACAGTCCTCCACCCTTTCAGAGGGATTTGGAAGGAGTCAATGGCCGTAACAGTGTTTAAACTGGTAAAAAATTGTAACTGGTATTAGGAAATACTAGATTTTCCTGTACATTATTGTGGCACAAAATAGACTATAATAATGTTTGGTCTGTCTGAAATAGAGATAATACAATGGAACATAAGTTATAGGTCAGTTACTTTGGGAAACAAAACGAAAATTTGAACTTGATGATGATAACCACATTGAAATGTATACCATTGTAACTTGGGATATTTAAAATGAACATTGGGACAAAGATGGAGTAGTCTTGACTTTTGGTTGCAACAATTCTAAATGATGATGTTTAATCTAGAAATCCAACAGAAAAGAAGTCTTTATTCTTTCCTATAAAGCTAATAGCTAATGAATAATAATATAACAATAATGTTTTGGGCTGTTTTCAAGAATCTACACACTCGTGCAACTTTAATATCATTTCTCTTTCATACAACATGAAAGTACTGCTTACATTGACTGCGTGAACTGTACTAAGCACCATAGATATACAAAGTGTCGGAAAGGGCAATGTTTATCTTGTCACAAAAGAGAGAAGTACAACTCTTACTTAAAGAAAGAGTTTTCTGATATTTTTAGGCTCATTTTTTGTTACAAGATTCCTCTGAACCTTTACATATTCCAGCTGGTTTTATAAAGGATACAAACAAAAATGTACACTGCATTTTATGAAAATATACAACTTACATTTTTTTTTTAAATTCAGAGCCAGTCATGCCCAACGCATATTAAATATTATCATTTTCAGAGACGATAGGGACATTAAATATGGCGTGCTAGACATGCACACATTTTGTACCCGGTGAAAAGTATCCAAACCATGCTAAATATAATATATCCACCTTAATGTCCTCAAGCCTCTAATCAGTTAATTCTCACGATTTTATTTCGACATCACTGTCGTAATACAAGAGAGATAATGGAACTAAGCGATTTTTTGTAACAATTTCAATTTATTTTTCTACAAAAATTCAAAATGATACACGTGTTATTAATTTAGCTAGATCTGCTATCGCTAAATCTACGTACTTTTCAAAATCTTGGTGTGCTTCATACATCCAAATTATATTAATCTTATTAATGTCAATAAAAGATTCTTTAAGAGTTAGGTAGAACGTTTTGTAATATGGCTATGATGCATCCACAATGTAGAACAGTATCAAACAAAAGAAACTGTTCGGTCTAAATCTACAGGAATGAACACGTCATGTTTTGAAAGATCGAAATACTAGAACATCGATGTATGTAAGGACAATTCAAAAGACAATCTTTATTCTTAGAGGTTCAAATTACTAAACTGAGACTGAATTTTGAAAAACAAACAGATATCGTAAAAAATAGTCTGAATTCAAATCAATGTGTCTAAGCCTATCATAAGACGGAGCGTATTATGCGATGATGTCGTCTGTTCGTCCGCCAGTCTATAAGTATGTTAATCAATTTTATCACACGCAACAACTCTAGTTGTCCACCACCTACGATTATCAAACTTTGTGGATGCTTGCACTTCCATAATTAAGAACCCTATCAATTATGGGGTCAAAGGTCAAGTTCAGTGCAACTGACAGGAGAAAATGGCTTCAACCTAATAAGTTCAGTTATCGGCCCTGTACCTTGACCGAAATTTGTGTATGATTTATATCTTTTGTAAGAAGAATCCTTGATTTTGTGCTCTAAGATAAAGTCACTCTGACTGAAAGAACACACTTGCTGTTTGCATATTAACTTTAGTATATTGACCAAAGTTCATGGAGGGCTTGCAATTCAGGTATGAAAATCCCTTTCCATTTTCGGACAAAAGGTCGAAGGTTAAGGTCATTGTGTCTCAAAGAAAAATTGGGTTTTGCAAAATTACTTTTGTTGGAGAAAATGTTCCTTGACTAAAAATACGCGAATGGCTTGCACTTAAGGAATCAAGTGCCTATAGATTCTGTTGTTTTAAGAAAATAATGGTTTCTGAACATTAGGTTTCGTTGGAGTCAGCATACCTTGACTACAGATGGAGCTCAGTGAGACCCCTTGGTCAGTAATCTCCACCGTACCGTACTATGTCTGCGTAGAGGACGATTAAACACGAGGCGGGCGTATAATGTTCTGGTTACTATTGTTACTGGATATCGTACTATTTAAATTCAGAACTTTCTTGAGAAAAATCGGAATAAACAACAGGTTGACGTCCTCGTCCACTATATTATAAAAATACCCTTTCGTTCTGGTCTCACCTTTTTGACTCTTTTGATTACATAAACATAAGTCGAAAATACCGACTGAAGCAAATCGGTCGTCATCCGAATATCGGATGGTTGCAACCATGTTCAGAACAAATATATAATCAGTCCCTGACCAATGTAAAAGGCACAAAATCATCAGCATTTAAAATTCTCTGATTTAAAGTCTTCATTAATCAAGAATCAGAAGAGTGTGTGTTGTATTTTGATTTTAATGAATGGAAAGGAACCTAACATATGCGTTATATTTACAACGAATTTGCCTTCAACGTTAAACAGATCTATCCGTGCATGTTCGTGTCAGATGTGCAAGGGATCATAGGAATTTCACTTCGATTTTTTGTTCTCATCGTTTGACGCAAAAACGTAAATATTTTATTTATTAATCTTCACATGTGCTGACCAGAAAATTTGGGAGAAACGTAATTACAGCAAATTAAATGCTTACCAATATTTTTTCTTTATAACGTTGCAAGTAACGAATGACTTTTGAGCGCGCGTATAATGTACGCGATGTGATGACTTCCCGGTAGACCATTAGAGGGTCTGAAAATAAAAAAGCATTAACAACATATAAGACTGAAATTTTCTTACTTTTTTAAAACAGAGTTGACACGAAGTTCACCATAACGATGGTAAATCAGAAATTGATTACACACCTTAGAGTCTCAACAGGCAAGAAAATTAATAAATCTCCTAGATTTGTTCCTGAAAATTCAATATAATGCCCAGAAGTCCGTAGATAATGAGTTCCGACAAGAACCATCGTACGTAATTTACGCTGTGTTAAACCTTTCAGACATTTGAAGCACGTATCGGATTCTCTCGAGGGCTCTCGTGTGCCTGCGTCATATGGTGGATAATGCTAGAGGAATAATCCAATACACAAGTCATTATGCAACAATAAAATACAAAAGTCATTTATAATACAGCAAAATTCAAAAGTCATTATAACACAAAAAGCTGCACCAATCGTAGTTCGTGAAGAGCCGCCTGTAAAGTGAGTCATACTTTCCTAGAACTAAAAACGTTTATGAAAGTAAACAAATAACAAAAATAATTCAGAACATATTCTTTTCTAACAATAACTCTCTATGAGACGAAATGCAACAATTTTTTCTAACATTTTATTAAAACAAGTGGAGCAGTAATTCCGAACGTCGCCAGGACATTAATTTTTTGTCGTTGCCAGATTACAAGTAGATGTGGATTTTTAGAATCAGACTACACTCCTCATTTAACATTTCAGCTCATCACAATAAGCGTTACCGTTTTACATTAAGATTTACTCTTATCACACTTTTTTGATCAGAACAAATACCAACATTCAGACACGAAGAACTGAAGTCTTTTGTTTGACGTCTATTCTGGTCGATTTATTTCAACGCTTCTATTCTCGGCGATTTATTTCAGTGCGATATATGAATGACAGTACCATCATTTTTAGCGTCGATGATTCAATTGTAAAAATCCAATCAAGAGACACACTTAAATATGCATTTAAAAATATGGATTTAAAAGAAACTGAATGTTACAAAGGTCCCTAGATTAACATTCAATTGCACTATCTACCCTAGGAGAATTTAACGTTTGGATAGCACTTTGGTTTTTTTAGGAGTTTAACATGGAGGGTGAGGTATGGAGATCTATCACTTAATGATAATCCAATTGAAAATATCACATGCTCATGGCAGTTGGGCTATTTCGACAATGAAGATTAGGCCTTACCTTCTAACAATCCGTAAATTTTCTGATTTTTAGTACTGTTGTAGCGATTGGCCGATTCCATCAACACACTTTAGGGTACCTAGCGGTTACATGTATATATCCTCGATTAATTTATATAAAACGTTTACCTGTACCTCAGAGTATATTGATGTTGTAGATAAATTTGCATATATTCTACTGCTGTTATAAACAGTTGTAAGCAATGAGTGAACGTCATAATAACATTCAAATGCACGAGACTAATTCTTAGTCTGAAAGTTCGAACCGAAAATGGAATATAGAGGAAACAAAACGAAATGGTCAAAGAATTTATCTGAAAAATATGCCTGAAACTAAACGTTGTTCATAGGTTACGAAAATGACAGGGAACAGCGGAAACTAATGCAAGTCTGGAACATTATATTAAAACGGCAGAGGCCAGAAGTAGTAGTAAAGTTCCAAAACTGACACGGCATATAGAGCAAACAAAAATTGTTAGCAATATTTTATTCAAACGGCCCGAAACTAAAGTGAAATTAAAATTACGAAACTGACAAGGACTTACGCGGAGATTAAAAAACACAGAAAACTGAAATAGTGTGACAAAATAAACAAATAATTCAAAATAAATTTTAAAATATGTTTTTGAAAAGATTTCTACAAATTTCAAACACTTTAAGAAGACATTTCTTGAAGATTTGTTTTTATTTATAAGATATTTTCTGGACTTTACGTCCTCAGCTAAAGTAAAACTCAGTGTAGGAATTTTAGCATTACTTTTAATAATTTATTATTCTGGCTTTTTTGTCTCTGTTAAATTTCGATTTCGTATTGTTAGCATTATTTTTGAAAATATTACCGGGATATTATTCAGTCTGTACTAAATTTATTTCATTAAGATTAGTACATTATAATAAATAAAACCTTTTCCGGTTTGTTGTTCCTTTTATTGCTGTGCTAAATTCTGTTTGGTTATAGTATTGACTGACGGTTAGAGAGTAAGACCTAACATCTATTTTGTCGTCATGCCCTCATATTGCCATGGACTTTATATATATATATATATATATATATATATATATATATATATATATATATATATATATATATATATATATATATATATATATATATATATATAAAGACTTTACGTCGAGGCCATAACTAATAAATCTATACTATGGTTTGGTTCTAACAGTTTTGCCTTCATTTTAGGGGTAGTAGATGCCATTTTTAGGACCGAGAAATTGATGCACACAGTTTTATTTTAGTGCGGCTTTTTTTCTTATCATGTGATAGAGAAGCTATTATTAGTGTCCATGAGATGGTAAGTCAATCGCTACCAGATTTTTTTTTTTACTGTTTGTGCGAATATTTATTTCATTTTGGTCGATGTTGTACATTCGAGAACTTCTCAAAACTCTATACAGTGTCCAAACTGAGATAATTATAGAGGCAGTATGGACCAGATCGTGCGGTATTATTACTGCCGTTTGTTGCTCTATGCCACTTGCGTGTTGGGTATAAAGTCAGTGTTTTTGTTGTCATAACAACTCAATGTAATTCTGCATTTTCGAGTCCTTTTGAGCCAGTAGCTCACGCTGTATATCCGAATTCCAAAAATGAGATGTAATACTTGATGTATGCCTATTTATTTGTAATTTGACTTGCCAGCACATTAATCAAAGCTAAGAAGACCATGCTACTTAAGAAGACTATGGCAGTTAAAAAGACCATGCCAGTTAGATAGACCATGCCAGTTATATGACTCTTCATTCCGATCGAAAATTATAGAGATTCAAAGTTACCATGCTTTGAGCTTTAGTTCGAGTTTCTTGCTCCAAACGTTGTGCGAAGACTTGGCCTGGTTTGTAAGACAAGGCATGGTTTGTAGAATAAAGCCTGTTTTGTAAGGCCTGGTTTGTAAGACGTGACCTGGTTTGTAATTTATAACAATGTTTGGTTTAACGTTGAGCCTTAGATTTAGTGAAAAAAAATTACAAAGGAATCTCTTTTGTAGCTGTTGTTATTAAAAGAAATTACATTTTTATCTAACGGAGAGTAGGAACTCAATCTAACACCCAGGGTTTCGTGATTTCCTCGTCTGATCTTCGGAAATTAACCTTTTTTTCTACAAGCGGTTTAATGGCGGTTGAAATAAAGGCCTTTGCAACACAAACCCTATTAATCAATTGACGGAAGTGCCAATAAAGTGTTATGTTCTTATGAGCCTTCAACCCCTCCATTTAACAAACTGCTTACTTGGTTTACATAATCCACGCACAAATCCTAACGCGATAATCTGGAAGTACTAATTCAATTACAACTACCAATATAATAAAACACGTCATCATATAAAGTGTTGGTTAGTTTTCTTAATATAAGATTACTTAAATAAATAATACAAAAGCAAATTAAAGGTATTATTATTGAACTCGTGACATCGGGCTTGATTAAGGTGATAGTGAAGGACATGTCGCACAGAAGACTTATTTTTACAAACACAGGTTGATAATTAAGGACTGCTAAATTTTTGTTGTATGCAAGAGATTCTTCTTATTTTTGCAAAGATATTTTGACGAACCTGGCTTATATTTTTTATTATTACATCAAGATTTGACTTTAGATATGAGTCAATTACTCTTCTATGAATAAAATATTCCACAAATATCATTAAACCTCTATGAATGAACTGTTCCGCAAATAACGTTAATTTTCTATGACTCAATTATCCCACCAATAATATTAATTCTCTATGAATCAATTATTCCACAAATAACGTTAATTTTCGGTGAGCTCTTTGTCTTCAATATGTGAGGAAAAGTTTAATCCAAATATAGCAAACTTCAACTCGTAGTTAAATCCTGATGTAACATATTTCAAATCGGAGTGAAATCTTCTTTCGATCTTTTATAATGATGTTTTCTTATAAGCTTAGAAATTGGAGCAAGACAAATACTTCCTTGTTACTGGTAACATTTTCGTCGTACACTGACTTAAAATAATTAAGAAATGCAATATTCAAACCCAGTACTAAAATTGAAAATCGACAGTGCAAAGTATTCAAATCTCGTGCAGTTCGTCACATTGTGTGAATCATAGCATTTCAAAGAATCCAAATCGCACGTAATTCTTCACACTGTGTGAAATACAGTATTTCAGCGTATCCAAATCATGCAGTTCTTCACACTGTGTGGATTATAGTATCTCAAAGCATCCAAATCTCACTCAGTTGTTCACATTTTATGAATTACAGTATTTCAAAGTATCCAAATTTTATGCAGTTCTTCACAGTATGTGAATTATACTATTTCAAAGTATTAAAAATTTGGAGTTTTCTACATGCTTTTCGTTGAATCTATGTTATAAATTTAGCATATTAATATCATGTTTACTGCTATTTAGAATGACTGACCTAATTGATTACACACACACACACACACACACACACACACACACACACACTGCAGTCTCTATAAGCTCTTTACCATCCTTTAAATTGATGTGATTCATTCACTTAGTCCATACAATTCTTCCTGATAAAGTTAGAATATCGTTAATCCTAACAGAATCAAAATGTCAAGATCACAAAAAAGAGAAAAGCATTTGAAATTCCTTGCTCTATTTTAAACTGCACAGTACTATTCAGCTATTGTCGGGTAGCTGAGAATTCCTCTTTTGCACAAGACAATTCAAAACATTTTCTTTTGAAAACGGAAACCAAACAAAGAATATGACTTATTTTACCGATTAAACTACGCTGATACGAATATTGCGCTGCATTGTTTTGAACTTGTATACCTATTACTTTGTTGACAGAGTATTTTCAAAATACAAATTACACTTGATCGAATTTGATCTGATTGATGTATTTACCATTATCATAGAAACCTTTTGGTTGCTATGACTTCAGTGTAATAGATCCTCCGCTTAACGACATATTTTTCCCTTCTTTATTCTTGCATCACGAAGTAATAAACCACGGATACCCCTATGCCATCATACATACTGAACCTGCGTGACTTAGGAAAGATTTAGCGAGACATTTTATACTGATGAAACGAAATTCCAATTTTTCCTTTTATCGATGTGGACTTTCTAATACGTAGGCTGGCTTGATGGTATTTTTCCACTAAATGTCTGTTTATATCGAGAAGAAGAGAACTTGCCACTGAATCTAATAGTATCATTCCATCTAACCATGTTTTGGCATTTAAGGAAACTTGCGTAAAACTGACGCTTTAGGAAACACTTTCATCTGCATACAAAGTTTAACAGACCTTTTAATTATAGAAAAGTCTGAGCCAAAACTTGTACAAAATAAAAAGAATCAATATAACAAGGTCGAGTCCTCGTCATTGTTTTCTTGTTGCAAGAATTAAAGAATAAAGGAAAATCACATATCGACATATGTGGCAAGTATAATGAAAGACTCTTTCAAAACGCAGTATCAGTACATTTCTGAGAAAAGAAATTTCGGTTTCAGTATTTTATATATATCTCTTTTTTTTTTTTTAAAAAAAAAATGTTTTGTAAGGATATAATTGTAAATTGAAAATAACTGCCGTTTGTATGTTTTCTTAAAACTTTGGTGTGAAATTAATAACCAGAAAGGAGAATTGTGCATTGTGATGCAGAGGGCAAAGCTAAAAAAACTATTCCATATATGGTTTGATTGGTATAATTTATCCTTGAATATTAGCATATAGATTATACGGTACAAATAGGTTGATACGCTTCAAGTTTTTCACAGTTTTATTTTAGTGTGGTTTTCTGTGTCATAGACAATCTTATTATAAATGTCTATGAGATAGACATGTTCATGTATCTTATACATTTGAGTGTGCATAAATGTTATGAAGTACCTGTATATGTACAAATATGTAGCTATTAAACAGGATCTGTACGTAAATTGTATACCACCATTTAACAATTGTCTTTAATCCTTATAAGCTTTCTTAGTCCGCTATTAACCACCTTTCATAATAATTACTTATTTCACACATTATACATGAACCCCAATGTCACTGGGAAACCCGTTAAATTTGTGTCATTTTTACAGTGCCACAACCCGCAACAAATGTCACACAGTATATCCACTTGATCCACTTCTTTGGTACAAGTTGATATGGATAGAGAAATTAAGTGTCCTTTAGATTCATGATTCCCTAAAATTTAAATTACTGCACATATTTATTTATTTATTAGCTGATATCCTGTTTGGCAGTAAGACAGACTACCGTGTAAGACTGGTTCTAGGATGTCGGTAACATTTCTGTTATATATAATTGATTTCAGTGATCACATCCAAGTATTGACATTCTGAGATTCTATACAATTACTCTCCCGAGAATCAAAATTAAAAACTTCATTACCTGATGGAAAATAGTTCCTTCATACTTCAAAATAATTACTTCCACTGAGATTTTCAAAAGAAGTTTACCAAAAAGGTGAAGTTTGCAAAAGACGATGTCCTCGAAGATATAAATGAAAGCACTCCTCAATATACTGAGTGTGATGGGGAAGTAAATAGTCTTACAGAACATGATTGGATAAATATACATCGTTGTAACAAAATAAATAATCATGATATCCAAACTAAGACGATTACGGAGGCAGTGCAAACCAGATCGTGCTATATTGTTTCTGCCGGCTGTTGTCCTGTACCGTTGTGTGTTCGGAGTTATGTCGGAGTTTTTATTATCACCTTGAAACGCTTCCAACCAGATACTCAAGCTTTACAGCCGAATTCCAAAAATAGGATGTAATATTATGATTATGCCTATTTATTTGTAGTTTGACATCGTAACAAAGTAAATGAAAATAGATATAAGTTATTACACTCTTGCATGAAGTAACTGTAAGTCTAATCAAAGCTACAGATTGTCATATTTACCATATTACAACTTTTCGGTTTAAGTCTGAAATAATAATCAACCAATTACAAAGAATGTTCTTCGTTTTTAACGAAACCTTATTATTTAGGTGGCAGTAAGATCTCGCTTTCAAACTAAGTCTCGGAGATTTATCATTTCCATGTACTTGGTCGCTGGAAATAAGTTATTCATTGCTTCAGAGTGTTAGGCAAATCTGCATTGTGTGCTTAACTTTTGTCCGTGACATTTTTGATTGCATCATTGTGGTACATCAGGACATTCAAAACTATTGGAGCTCATTTGGAATATTCTAAACTTTATGACTTGGGATAGGACATTTAGGGTTATTTGGGATTTAATTCATAAAATTGTCAGTTTCTTTTAAATTTTCACTTTCAAAGTTAGAGAAATAATAGATTCTTGATTTTACTTAATTTATTGGTTTCACTTTCTTTCTTTTACTTAATTTAAGAAATAAAGTCGTAACAAGAAAGAGTATTGGCCCTTGGAAAAATTACATTGAATATAAGAATATGTCAAACGAACTGTCGACATAGGACCTTGATTGAGATGTCTTCTGAGCATGTATGTATGTATGTATGTATGTATGTATGTATGTATGTATGTATGTGTGTGTGTGTGTGTGTTTTAAGCAGGATTTGTGCTAGAGTTATCAAGTAGTAATTAGCATTGTTGGACACAGTGGTTCCTTTCGACTAGTACAAAGGTTTGTGACGAATCTGGCTACAGTTCTACATTATTACAGCATGAGTCGTATGCAGTTTAATTCAGTGATTCCACAGATAAGAATTATCATTTGATATGTGAAGAAAAGGTTAGTTCAGACCATGCACATTTGAAAGCATAATTTAATCTTCTCCGAATCTTTTGCGATGATAACCTATTCAATTTGCTTTTTGTGCAAGGTAAGGGATTTGTGGTGTTATTGGTAACGTTTCTGCCGCACAATGACTTAAAATGAAAAAACAGACAAAATTTCAAAACCCAATACCTAAATTGAAAATCAACATTCTCTCAATATCCAAATGTCATGCCGTACTGCAAAGTATTCAAAACCTAAACAAATGGGGTTTGTATTTGATGGAAACATGTAAATTCAATTAGAGGCTCACATTTCCAAGGCACCAGGGCAATAATGGATACTGTTAAGTTCATACAATGGAATTTAGACTTTTTTCTTACATTTATTTATACGCCTTGTTCCTCCAAAATGTAATGATTGCCTTCTCTAATGTTTATTCTTACGAAATGTAAAGGGCCAATTTTCTGCTTTTCAAGATACAAGTAATATTGACAATTTTAAGATTATGTATACATAATTGAATTGACATTGAAGTCATAGGTACACTTTGTCTATTACAATCCTCGAAGACGACGTATTTCATCTAATCTTTATTTCTGGGTTTTCGTTTTTCTCACGACCTGTTACTGCTGTTGCTAGAGTCTAGACGTATCATTGGCACAAAGCCATCTCTCTAACAGTGCAGGTATGTCATGATTTTTTTTTAGTTTTGTCGCTACACAAAATTAGATTTTCTTCTCTATAGCTCCATCAGTATACTTTCGATAGATTCTGTACAAAGGATTAGAGGAGGTTAGGATAGGAAACTGCCAGGCCATGAATGACTTGGTTCCAGCAACACGAACCAGTTTTGGCAAGTTGATTCCCTTATTACGCTTGGGGGGTTTTGGGGGTTTGTGTTTTCTGTTGCTTTGTTTTATTTATTTATTTTTTTTTTTTTTTCGTTTGTAACTCTCAGGCAAGAAATCTACTGGCATTTGCACCAATTAAATGGACGTATCATCACGTGATAAAATGAGACTGTGTCAAGAGATTACATGTAACATGCCTGCCTGCATGGAATAGTAATACGCCCTGCCTACATGGGGCAGTAACACACGCTGCTTATATGGGACAGTAACTTCAGTAAAATAATTCCACGATAACAAACGACTACTTACACCGAAATGTGGGATTCAAACTACATTAAAGCAATAAGTATCAATCATATTACTTCTGGATAAAATATATTAGGAAACAGATATACGAAATATGCAATCAAAATTACACTCAGGGGCTCGCAGTAATGAAATTCGATTATATTCAGTCACTGACAGAAACTAAGATACATAATTATATAGATCCATAGATTCCCAGAAGATTACAAAAAATCAGTTCTACTAGCGTCATTAAAGTAAATAGACCTGGGATCACGATATAATTGACCTAATGGTTTCGGAAGTTACATAATTGTCAGATATTATTTCTGGAGATATTGCTGTCTGTGTAAAAGAACACGTAAGGTATCATTTCATTCTCTATCGACTTGAGAGTAAATCCAAAATAGTGCCTGGTTGAAAGTCTGATACAAATCGTTCAGGAAGACCTAATTTTGGGGTGTAGTATATATGTCACCTAAACACACGTCAATACATACTTAAGAAGACTAGTGTACCATCACAGAAAACAGTCGGCACATTATAGTTATGTATCCAAACAATATATTTATTTCTGGAGGATATTTCAATGAATGTACTTCCACATAACGTGATTATGATATACATTATAGCAATAACAAAATTGATAAGATTACAGGCTATATCGAGGATGTAGATTAAAGGGGAAGAACCAACAAGGACAGCAAGGAGTTCACTGACATTTTGTCAGCTATCTGGAATGAGGATTGTAAGTGGTAGATGTGTGGATGATAAAGGTATTGGAAACTTTACATGTATTCAAGATAACTCTGCTACAACCATAGACTACTTTACTTTTAGATCAATCATTAATAGCATGTATAACAACCGATCCTGTTAGTAATATAATTGAATATATTGATCAACCAATAGTACATTTCACTTGAGTCTACCTCAGAATGGTGATATATATATATATATGTATTTGTCTTACATATCAGCTCTTCACTACAAGAAAAAGTTCAGACTGTAGTCGTCCTGTTAAAACAAATTAAACTCGATACAGCTTTGAATTTTGTTAATGGAGAGCATTTCTGAATCAGAATAGATGATAATAGTAGATCAGGGTAGTCCAACACTTCACCACCATGGGCCACATGGACCAAAGCTGTAAACTTCGTTGGCCAAATATATATATATATATATATATATATATATATATATATATATATATATATATATATATATATATACTATATATATATATATATATATATATATATATATATATATATATATATATATATATTGTTACGTATATGTAATTAAATTACTTGTGTGTTAGTTTTAAATTCTCTTTTATTTTATTTTTATTTTCAGTATATGTTATTGTAATAACATTATTCACTGGATATGACATTTTTCCCAGTAAATTCAGTTCAGTTCTTTTAGACTGATTAGAACGCAAAGTATCGCTTCATTGTATTTTTAGCTGGCCTTGGTTCAAAATTTGGTAAACACTGAGTGAAAATGATTGGTTATTACCAAGGTCATGTTCAGCCCACGTGTTAGTTCTGTTGTAAACAGGTTTTTTTAAAATTCATTTCCTGTGTGGGAATCAATGATTCTTAGCTAGGACTATTCTAGCCTACGTGCTAATTGAATTGTAGTGAGTGATCACGTGACCCATCACGCGGGCTTGAAATTACATTTTAGTTGGGTTTAATACTCATATCTCGGTGAATTTTAGTCAGTTGTAAATAATACCTTGAGGCTGAAAGGTATTCCTGTCGTTGCCATTTGAACTGAGTTTTTTTATTTAAAATAATTTATTCACCATGGAAAATACTCTTCTTCATCGAAATTCTTGGACAAAGACATTTACTAAAATTATTCGGAATTCAAAAGCCGGAATTATATTCTTGGTGGGTCAACAAGGAACTGTTGACACATAAACACACAAGAGGTTATAGAGGACGTCTTCGCCTTCCATCTTGGAACTTCATCGAGATTCGAACTTGGATTCAATTAAAACTTTTTAGTGATAGGACTTATATTTTTTAATTCTAGGATTCATTTTAGGATTAGATTAACAAACCGTAAGTCCTATTTCATATTTTTACCTTGTTTACTAGGGAAATAAATTATTTTGTTAAATTTACAAAGCTTGTTGACTTCACTCTTTTCTTTCGTTACTTTTGTACGAGCCTACACGTAACAATATATATATATATATATATATATATATATATATATATATATATATATATATATACATATATATATATATATATATATATATATATATACAAGAAAGAGTCAGAATGGATTATATAATATATGTATAGTATGTACGCTGTATCAATGATTTTCCACGAGATGTATAAATTTTCATTAAAAGGAAACGAGGCTTGCCGTGTTTCCTTTTAATGAAAAATTTATACAACGTGTATATGGCCAACGAAGTTTACATACTGTACATATATTTTTATTTATATCACATACAAATACATATATTTGCCCTTTGAACGAAGATTTACTACAGGCGGCTGTAGAGCAGTACAAACACATGGTTAGCTACGTCATTCACAAGAACGTTGCCATTACCGTACCGGCACATGGAAATTAATGTGGAATAGAATCTAGCGAAATGAAAAACCAACAGGATGTAATTAAAATATTTTAATATATTTACAGTTGATCTAAGTCATTATTTTGATTTAGTAACAGTACAACTGACCATAAACTCTCTCTCTCTCTCTCTCTCTCTCTGGTCAGGTTGACTTTAAAACTCTCTCTCTCTGGTCAGTTTGACTTTAAAACTCTCTCTCTCTCTCTGGTCGGTTTGACTTTAAAACACTCTCTCTCTCTCTGTGTCTCTGTGTGTGTCTCTCTCTCTGTATCTCTGTCTGTGTCTCTGTCTCTCTCTCTGCCTCTCTCTCTCTCTCTGGTCGGTTTGAATTTAAAACTCTCTCTGTCTCTGTCTGTCTGTCTCTCTGTCTCTCTCTCTCTCTCTCTCTCATCGTTTGGTCGGTTTGACATAACTTTTATCATCATTCCTAAGTCCAGAGATATCGTGGGATGACACAAACGAATAATCCTCTACGTTCGTCATTTCATAGATTTTAGCCCGTATTTTGCTACGATGGTCCAGAGAGAGAGAGAGAGAGAGAGAGAGAGAGAGAGAGAGAGAGAGAGAGAGAGGCCTTTGGACATTTTCATATTTAATTAATAATAACGTTATAGTATGCTTAAAAAACAACAACAAAACATTGAATGCATCACAGTATGTGTACCACATAACCAAGGAATTTACGGTATGATGTCGACTTTGTTTGCAACTTTGTATCATTGATAAACACTGTAGATAAATCCCAAGGAAAGTGCACACGTATCGTTAGGACGAACCATATTCTTGTAGGTTACTTGGTGTAATTTCTATTTCAAGGTTTTAATCCAGCCCAAATTCCATTTCTCTCTCATTCCACATTTCTGCGCAGTTTGTCCGTTATGCTTGAGAGGG
>JAECUM010075930.1:0-14503 GCA_016617855.1 Megalonaias nervosa | reverse complement strand
CTTTGAGTAAGTATCGATATATCTTTCCTTTTTCATAAATATCGTTCATAAGAATGATATGTTTGTACAGTCAGCAGCAAAATCCATTTGTCTTCAAAATACATGTATAACACAATAGAGATTTATACAGTTTAAATGTCCCATAGGACACTAATGTTTCCAAGAAGCCCATTGTAGCTAATTTTACTATTACAAAACAAAGAAAAATACCGTTTGTGTAGTGATGATGAATTATTGAGTGAGTATCAATAACTGGTTTAGAGCATGTTATAACAAACCTTTAGAATAAGAAAAATATCTGTTTTATCCTTGATTGATTGAGGGAAGTGCACAATTTATATTTTATTTATGAAATGTGCACTTCCCTCAATCAATCAAGGATAAATATTAAGGTGTTTATAAACAAAGAACAAGCTAATCTGAGTCACATATTATTTGTGTTATATCGGCTAATATATATCTCAGCAGTGAATTGTATACATAAGATTATTTTTAGAAATGAGCATGGCATTGCGTGTTCGTATAACTTATCGATTATTTTAGTATCCTTAGCAACGTCTGATTAATACAGACTTTTAACTGTGGGTTTTGTGTAATGTAGTTTCAAGTATTTGGAAACTGAAAATAAATTCACATTTTACAATAAATTGTGATTTTATTAAGAAATCCACAATACATTTCACAATAAATTGTGATTTTATTAAGAAATCCACAATACATTTTACAATAAATTGTGATTTTATTCTGTACACTTGCGCTTTAACTATATAATAATATTTTCATTATGTATACATATTGAAGTCCGGTGGCCGATTGCTAACGCGCTGGATTCTCGAACTCAAGGTCCGTGGTTCGATTCTCGTGACCGGCAAATTGTCGGGCGAAAGGCGATATTATGCCAAAATTTATTTTTTAATGGGGCATAGCCAGCCCTTCTGCGTTTCAATAGAAAATTTGTACACTCTCCCACCATGTCACTTGGTGGGTGCAATTTTGCACTCCCTGGGTGATTATGATGGGGGAGTGTGCAAAAATTTCTATTGAACGTAGAGAAGGCCCGTAGTATTGTCCTTAAGATAAGTTTATATGTAACTGTGCTGTCCTAGAGTTAAAGTTCTTAGAATTAAGTTTATATGTAACTGTGCTGTCCTAGAGTTAAAGTTCTTAGAATTAAGTTTATATGTAACTGTGCTGTCTCTATAATTATATGTAAATACGTTACTGTAAATATGTTAATACGTTACTGTAAATACTGTTACTGTAAATATGTTAATACGTTACTGTAAATATGTTAATACGTTACTGTAAATACCGTTACTGTAAATATGCTTGCTTGATTTAAGGGGTTACATGAAATCACAATGCTTAGACAGCCTTCTGAATTTCTAATATTTCGTTTCGATTATGAATTCGCTGGGGGGGGGGGTGTTTATGTGTCTGCGTCCATAAGATAAGTTTATGTATAACCTCTGAGCCTGCTAGGATGTCCTTTGGCAACCTAGAGGTTTCACATGGGGTTAAACTGTGCTGTAAATATGCTTGCTGTAAATACGCTACTGTAATTAAGATTCTGTGTTTTGTGCTGTCCTTAATTAAGATATAATCATATGTATATAATCATATGTATATAATCATAATCATATGTATATAATCATATGTATATAATCATAATATTATGTATATAATCATATGTATATAATCATAATAATATGTATATAATCATATGTATATAATCATTATAATATGTATATAATCATATGTATATAATAATAATAATAATATGTACATAATAATATGTTTATAATCATATGTATATAGTCATATGTATATAATCATAATCATATGTATATAATCATCTTGAAACAGTCCTTAGGGACTTTTATTTTTATTTTATTAATATTATTCTGATTTTATTTTTATATTAAACAAACATTTATAATATAATGAATTCCGAAAACATTAATATTATTATTTCTGCGATTAAAATATTACAACATAACGGTATAAATATATCTGATAATCTTAATCCTGAAACAATTCTGTCTGACTTTGAATCATTAGAACAACGGAAATTAGAGAACAGGTACACTTTGCCATCTGATTATAAATTCATGAAGTTTATCCAGCAGGCAATGTTACAGTCGCTGGCAACAGTTACAGATAATCAGGTAAAGCTGTTTGTACCTCTCTCAAACGCTATTGACAAAATTAAGTTAGAATTATCTCATGAATACGAACAGAAAAAGATTATGAACTTTCGTATAAGACAGTTAAGAGAGCATTGTGAAAATGAAAGTGAAGGTGGAGTTAATGTGATAATGGCTAAACAAAATCCCTGGCAAAATTGAAGTATACAGGTTATTTACTTATAATAATATTTTATTCTGATAATTACGATTTACCCCAGTAAAAAAAAAAATTATTCTGATCCGAGTTAGATTCGGATATTTTTTTTTTTTTTGTTTTTTTTTTTGGTTGTTGTTTTGCGATAACGCTCTATGATCTCACATATAGATTAATACTTAAAATTTCATTTTGCAAATCCAAAATACGTCCTATTTGGTCTGTAAGTTTGAAATGTATTCTTGACAATAACGGATTATGTACACGTAGATAAACGGGGTTAATTGGTTCAGATACAATTAACCACCCGGGTGGCGCTTGAGGACTGAATGAATATAATATATACCCTTGCTCCACAGTGCCATTTTTTGAAAGATCTACTTGATAGCTGCCATCAATTACATCACATACTAGATTGACTGCGATCTTTGATGTTATATTAACAATACCAGGCGAGATATGACGGCCTCCACCGTATGGATCATTATTATGTTTAAGAATAACCGGTGGTGGGGCTATTTTTATCCACGCTGCAAATACTTTAGGGAAATATTCATCAATGACATCGTTGAGTTGTTTTTTTTATTTCAGCGTTATTTAAATCTGGTATTATAAATGTTTGTAAATCTTTTTCTGTTATTTTGTAATGATCAAGAAATAATTGTTTTTGTTTTGGACCTGCGTAAGGATTTCTGACTTCAGTCGCAGTGTTTATAATACTTCGATTAGCGATGTATAAATCAAATAAGATCCCATTTAAATGTTTTATTGTTTCGATTATCTAATTTTTTACACCATCGTCATAATGTTGTGATAATGAAATAAATAAACTTCTTAAATCATTAAATGTTTTATCGTATTCAGGTTTAAGAACATCTAAAATATTTTAAAAAATTTTTCATCAACAATATCTCTAGTAGTCTGCGTTCTGGCGTCTACGATGAAATTAAATACTGATCTAGTTATCTTGGGGATCCTTTTACCGTCAAAATCAGTAAAGTAATGTTTATTGTTGCTTGGATCAAATTTAAATTTTATATAATGCCATGGATTTTTATTTCGATATTCTGGATCTTTAATGAATCTTTTTTCGCTTGTCTTAAATTCTTCTAGTTTTGGTTCTGGAATTCCATTTGACTTTTGGTCTGGAGGAACATCAGGCCATCCTAACACAGATCTGATCGAACTTTGATAAAAATCTACAACATAATCAGGGGAATTTATTTCAATCGCCGCTGATAATGTTGGTTCGTAAACAGTGATTGCTATTTTGGATTCTTTTCCTGTGATAGATTTAATTCTGCGTTGGAACTCATCATTAATCTGTTCTATTTGATAACTGCCCGTTGAAATTCCAACAACTTGCCAATCAGGAGTTCCATCAGGTTTATTCTTATTCGCAAATACAAGTGAATTGTTTGCTGTTAGTCCACCAAACGATTTTGACCTGATATTTGGCCAGCTATTATAAACTCGTAATTGCGCTAATGCTATTTCACTTGCTGAAATTGCAGTTGGAAAGTTAACGCTAAATTCAGGATTGGTCGAACTTAATGATATCATAGTAGTTTTTGACGGCGTTGTATTAGTGACGATCTGTTGTAATAGTTCTAACGTTGACATTATTTAAAATACTTCGTTATTTAATTATTATTTTAATAGAACACAATGCGTTCTCTCGGGAATTCAATCTTCCACTTTATCACAAGTTACTTTATCACTAGAATCGCTAGCGATTCTAAATGCTTCATCGTAGGTTTTCATTATCGTTGCGAACTCCTCATCAGATATTTTACCATCGCTGAGGTACGCAGAAAGATACGATGATAGTTTAGAATAAGATGTTGTTATTGTGTGTAGTTTTATTATGTAATCGTGTAATTTATCATTTGTACACGTAGATATCTTCTTAGCGATAATACTGAGAATGCCTGCGATAATCGTTGAAGTTGAAACGACAATTGTTACAACTGCAGGTGCTGTCATTGTTATTGTTGATAATAATAATCCGGTTCCAGCAATAATAGCAGAAACTGAGTAAACAATTATATCAATAACAACCATACGCCTGCGATATTTTTTTACTTTTACTGTATAATCGTCGATGATATTTTTTAGTTTGGTTTGACACTCACATACTTGAGCGTATCTGTGACGTTGAACGTCGATAAGTGACTCCGTCACTTGATTCATTATACAATGACAACGTCATTTAATTAAGTAATTAAACAGTTTCAGCTACGAATTCCAGACACCACCAGTAACGTCTCGGGGGCATTTCCGTTGATGTCAACGTAAACGTTTCTTTGATGTCCTTGGTTAGCATCACCAGTAGAGGATTATAATATACATTCGGTGATGATGAAGTGGCCGCAGTAATTTCCAAACCGTACACAGATAGCCTGTATAACCCAGTTACTTCTGCGGTATGTTCGAGAGTGTTATCGCGCGGTGTCCATGTTGATGATCCTGATGCTACTGTGTACACGATATTTTTAATTTGTCCGTGTGGAATTTTAATCAGATTAGTTTTTTGAACAATATTAGGTATTCCGTTAATAATGTCGTTGAGTTTCATGTTAATATCGGAGAGTTTGATATCAACAACCGCTGGACTTCCAAAAAAATCATTAATAGATCTGTTTATGTTTCTACGAAAATTTAAGAACGTTTGTACGTGATTAGTAAAATTAGCATTGAGTGTAGTCATTTCATTATTGATTGTAGCTAACGAAGTTGTCATAGGAATTTCCTTATCGTCTACATATTTCTTCGTTGCAGCGTCGAAATCTGATTCTGGTGTTCTAAGATTATTAATACCATTATTATTCATATTGAGAAATGCACGCATTATACCACCGTTGACTAATACGTACTTAGATTCTTGATCATCTACGTATTTTTTTGTTGTTGCATCTGTATCTGCAGCTGGGTTTCCAAGGTCTATAATTTTATTTCGATTCATAATAATGGTATCCGTGAATGAATCACCAGCTCGCTTGATAAAATCGTTAACTGACTTACCGGAATCTTGTATTTTACCTTGATCAGCAAAAGTAACAATATTATTAATAACCGGGGTGGGAATTCGTATAAGAACATCTAACAGTTGTATATTACTAGTCTTTAATCGTCCTTGTTTATCCTGAAAAACAACGACTTCATTTTGATCCACACTTGTGATATTTAATAAATCATCGATTTCATTTCTGAGCTGATCAAGAGTTGCATATTTAGATAAATCGACTTGCTGATGAGCTTTGCGAGAAGATCTTCCATAAATATCTACCATTATATTTACTGGTATCTGTTTAAGTGTGACAACGTAGTATATTCATGCACGACTTTATGAGGTGGTTTTGTTGATTTTGATACAGCATCAAGTACAGCGAGTACTTCTCGACCACATATCGGCGGATCCGTTAATTTTTGTGTTGGTAATGTTGAATACCAGATTTTAGAACGCATCGAATTCTTACTTTGCATAGCAGTACTTACATATTTTAAAAATTCTTTTGGTGGTGCCAACCCATATGAATCAAAATAAATAATTCCACGTGGATCAATTGCATACGCCACCCAATGAGTGCCTGGGCCAGAGTTTTTATCGAGATTAATAATACCAGTTTCACGTTGCATTGCAACGGTAGGTAATTGATCACGCATAAAAACTCCTCTAAAGTTTTTTATATTTAGTTGCTTAGCAGCATTAAGTAAATCAAAATTGGACATGGGGAAAATCATCGAATTCGATGACGAAGTTACCGGGGTAGTCTTAGACCTTTTCCGTACCATGAATACGGGGTCCCTGGAAGTCTTAGACCGCGACCGTATGCCGGGCCTGATAATCTTAGACGGCCCGGCTGTGGAACGTTTGGTGCTCTTAGACGTCTTCCGCGTTGTTTTGCCCGTGATCTTTTTTTTTAAGTTTTCTGCGTGCATAATTCCTTGACCCGTTGCTTTCTTTAACGCCATTCCGGCAGCGGTTCCAACAGCGCCTAATGCAGCTGCTTTTGCAACAGCTGGGGCTGCAGAGGCTATTATTGCTGGTAATGCGGCAAGAAGTGGAAATATACCACCCGTTTTAACGATGTCTTTAATGACACTCGCAGAAAGATTAAGTTTTATACCTTTATTTAATTTTTTTGCTTCATTGAAATGCCTATGCTGGCGTTCTGATAATGATAGCTTATTCGGACCACCTGCGATTTGTTCTCGCTTTAGTGATATTTTTGCCGCACAATTATTTTTTGATGATGATTGTAGCTTTTTAATCTGACCAGGAGTCAGACCGACATTAACTAGATATGAAATTTATAATTATTATGAGCGATCTAATTACATGTTTTCTACTGGGGCATCAATAACTCTCATTCGTCCACCAACACCTTCAAGTAACATTGATTTATCGCTGAGTATAACAGCGACAGCTCTGTAATTAGCAATAGCTCCTCGGTTTACGCGAGCTCGAAAATGTATATCAACGACGGACTGTCTGGTTAAATTTAAATGTTCCAGCAAAAAGTAATAAATCGGATATAATGTTGTAAAATCTAACTGTGATATTTGTAAACCAGAATCAATATTCTGATCACGTCCCATGAATGTCATTAATCGATGATATACACGTGCTACATGATTTAACTCAAAATTCAACAAAATATCCTCGGATGGTTCTTGATGTCCGTTTATCCTTAAAGAAACCTCAGAAACACCGAGTTGATCAAATATCATTATGCTTCGATTTTGTGAGTTTACCGGTGCAGCATCTTGTAATGCAATAAATATATGTCGCGGTGCAGAAACACCTTGTTGTGATGCTATTTGCCAAGTAAATAAACCATTAATGTTACTCTGGATAGAATCTGTGGTCATTGTCAACCATGATAACATTGATTTACCACCTTGACTCATAAAAGAAAGTAAATGTTCTTCTTCAAGTACTGTTGGAGTCATTACTGGCATCCACAGAGAAAGTTTTGTCAAAATTACTTTACCAGCTTCACCAATAGGTCGCCATATTGCATCATCATCAGTAGCTTTTTGCACAAGTACAACTGAGTGTCTGGCTCCAAAAATAACTTTTCTAACATTTCTACAAAATCCAAATATATGTGATAATGGAATAGCACATGAAAACGCTCTTCTATTTCCTTGTAACATCGATCGACGTGCTGAAAATCCTAAGTTAAATTCTGGATTAGCACCATGAACCACCGGATTTACATCAGCATCAGCGGCGCCGGCAAAGTTTCTTGGTCGTCTAATATCATATTGTCTGTTATCAGGGTGGTCAGAAGTATCCTTTACAAACATCATTGATGGATGATGGACCAGCTGATCTTGAATATTCATCACTATATCGCGCAAGACCAAGTATCGTCGTGGCAACATCAACATCATTATGGATTGTTTCAATATTTTTTCCATCAATCGTGTATATAGCGCCCTCAAACAATGCCATGATGCCATTATCAACAAGACCAACTCTAACATCAGCGTTGTATTCAGTATTATCTGTTTTTATAATCTCACCTTCTACTTTGATAAATGCTTCAGCGGGTAGGAAATATCTGCTTGTATCTTGAACTTGTATCTCAATTCTTCCACGCTCGTCAGGTAAACGTGCGTCATAAGAATAATATTGATAATCGCGCACAGATTCATCTTTTAAAACTGGTGCGTCCATGTCAAACGCGGGATCAGATATACGCTTGAATATATTTATTATTATCGTCTTCGTCTAACACGAAGACCGCTTCCTGCTATCAGACTAGCGGTTATATTTTTTTCTTTTTCTAACCCAACATTAGTGTTGGTAGCCAACTCTGCTAGTTTTTGATTAGCAGCTTGATGTATTATTTTACTGACATTTGCGGGCATCACTTCAGTGCTGGCCAGTTTCACTGGTTGAGGTTTTCGTCGTATTAATCGCGCTAGTCTATCCTTGATCGCTGAGAATGCTTTGCTAGCAACATCACCAACAGCGCCAATAGCTTTTTCACGAACAACGTCAATAGCTTTCATTCCTAGTTGCTTTGCAAGCGGTATTGCTTTTGGGGCTATCCTTCTAAATAGACCTTGAACAACATCACCTAGTCCATCTCCGTAGGTCGTTTTGTATACTGGTAATCGTGAATTTATTACCCTGACCATGGTTGGTCTATGAGTTTTGTGTATGATCATATTATTATTAAGTGATTTTATCACTAATTGCATCTAATTACATACTTAGTCACTATGATAATCGTCACTAATTTCATTAATAAGGGACCGATACACATTAATATCCATAACACCACCTGAAATAATCGTTGACAAATATCAGCTGCTTCATTAATGATTTCTGGGGAATTATTGCCAGCTCGTTTTCCTCCAATGAGAATTTCTAGTCGATCAACATCAGCAAGGACGTTATTGGGACAAGTAATAAAGCCACTTCCTAAACCACTTCCAGTTGAGCCGGTAGAATCGCTAGCGATTCCAGGATCTTGATATTCTTCCTTTGTTATTTTGACTGGTCGTCGTGGTAATTTCATTCGTTCCATCATTTCTTGTCGTTGTTGTTCTCGTTGTTGTGGTGATAGTAATTCAAATTGTTGTGGTAGTGGTGGTAGTAATCGTGGTGATTGTTGTGGTTGTGGTAGAGGTGGTAGTAATTGTGGAAATTGTTGAACTTGTTCTGCAAGTGTTTTTACTGGTTTCTGTAATTCAAATTGTTTAGCTCTTTCTTCTATATGTCTATGTACAATCTCATCAAATCTATTAAAATTAATAATATTTTCATTAGATCTAATTTCTGGAATACCAGTAGAGATGCGATATACATCCTTGATCCAATCAGCACGTTTTAGAGATTTAACATTTTCAGGTTTTACATATTTTTGTCTTTCATCATATCCAAACGCGGCAATATCAAGTAATTGCTTTGGGTCCTTGATGGCAGCAATACCTTCAGGTGCAAATTTATCTGTTATCTTGATTCTGGTTCTTGGTTTTGGTTGTGGTTGTGGTTGTGGTTGAGCAGCTTGAATACGGCCAGCAATATCAACAGGTAATGTTTCAAGAGCTCTTTGTGTTGCCTCAGTTGCTGTAACAATTTTCTTTGTTGGTTCGACAATTGGTTTAAATAATTGTTCTGCACCTTCTGCAAATTCCACCTGAGACCCCTGACGAGCTTGTAGTTGTTGTTTAACTAAATCACGGACGGGTAAATATTTTTTGATTGCCTTTAGTCGCTCTCGAGCTAATCTAGCTGAGCGTGGTTCTCCAATCATTATTGATAATATTTATAATGGCTGTTTAATTTACAGCAGCAGAGGGGGTGAACGACTAACGTTGAGTGACCGGCGAGTAAAATAAACACACCATAAAAAAACCCAAAGAGTCAGAGATAAAGTAACGAGATAAGCTAACCCTAGAGAAATCTCATGGTCAGTTAGAGGTTGTGGTTTTTATTGTTGACTTCAAGATTTCCTTTTCGTAGGAAGGTTTATTTTTCATAAATAAGGTCTCGAGCAAAAATGGTCTGTTCACCCCCTCTGCTGCTTGGTGGTAATTGCCTCAGAGAAAATGGTGGCTGTCACGTTTCCTCTGAAAGTCAAAATCTACTTTGCAATAAGAAATATATCGGTACTTGTAGTCATTATATCAACTACAATCTTTCTTTTCCTGTCACCGTTTTGTCTAACATTTAGAGTGGATTACATATATGATCGGAGAATGCAAGCAATTAGGGTCTACATGAAGGAAACGGAATACTACAGAGATAATAAAGACCTGCTTGATAACTATATAAATTATTTCCTGGTTATTGCTTTCAGATATTTACCGATGGCTTTGGTAGTTGTCGTCAATACCAAAATTGGGATAGCACTGTGGAAGAATAGGCGCTCTAGACAGATGATCTTTCCTAACAGCAGAAATTTGGCCAAGTCTGGGGAAGAACGTAGGATAACGGTCGTATTAGTTACAGTTGTGACAGTTTTCATAGTATGTCTCTTTCCCGGAAATATCCACGTCGCCGTAACGATGGTCGTTGAGGAGTACAACTTGTATCGAAAGTACCATAACCTATACATCACCATGGGCAATGTTTCACTCCTGCTCGAACTGTTGAATTCCTCAATTATTTTCTTCATATATATGGCGACAAATAAAAAATTTATGAAAATGTTCAAAGGCATATTTTGCAGGTGCACAGCTAAGGAATGGGCCAAGGCTGAGGTTAAGTTATTGGAGACCCAGCCAAAAGCAAAGGGAATGTCAACATTTGAGGTGCCACATACGACAACAACTGAATTTCCAGATACGACCAAGACAATGTTGGCACTTCAAGTGAGAAGTAGGAACCATCTTGATCAATCCAGCGAAGCTGACCCCACGACGGTCTAATTACCTTGAGCTTTATTTATGGACTTGTAGAATTGTAAATTCCCAGGTTCTAAAACTTTGAGACATTTTTATGACTCTATGGTCTCAAATTAAATAACAAAAAGAGCGAGAGCCAATAAGTTTGTTAAGATTAAAATATAATTTATTTCCCTAAAATAGAAAGTGAACAAGTAAAAATAACTCACAGTATGGTGATTGAAATCTTAACAATATTAAAAGACTGAAATTTTAACAGTCCTAAATGTTCTATCAAGTCCAAAAGTATAGATTATTATTATATGCTGATTTATTTCTCCGTTAACGTTACATTGTCAGAATCGGTTAATATTTTCCTATATTGAACTCGCGTGTTCAATTCATATTGCATTCACGTGAATGAAGGAACTACTTCCTATTGTAAACAAACAATTTGTTTCTGAATGAACTAAAGCAGATGTTTCGCGGACTGCCACATGCCAGCTGCTTTGACACATTCCGCGTTAACTTTTTTGATACAGTGTTTCAGACTTAGGCTAGCTATAGACGTCAGACAGGGTTCTTACAAATAACATGCAAGTGACAAGGCATAAACTGTCTTCTTTAGCTGGTAATAAGAATGGCAAAAAATATACTTACAGTTTTACATCCTGAATTTCCTCAAAATGTACTTTCTTAGTTCTGCAAATCCGAATTACATGATCCATTTCATGGGTTCTCAAGCTTGATTACACATTTCGAAATTGTACTGTAATTTCGACTATATTCCAAGTGCCATTACATCCTCCTTACTGCACTCAAAATAAAATAAACTTTAAATTCCATAGCGTCTTTTCGATAATTGCGATTGAAAGACTATATATTTTTCCCACATTATGATTTGTAACATTCAATTACGCTGCTTCAGTTCGATGTATATTTCATGTAGAAATGGCACAGACGCTGCTGGAATCCGATGTACTTCATGTAGATAAATCCAGTCCATAATCACGAAATTTCGTCGAATCGACAAAAATACCAAAATGTATTCATTCCAGATCAAATGGAAAAGTTGTTGCAATGCGCATTCATTCACAATATGACTCCAAATTTCAATTTTAAGTGGCCCAACACGACATTTTCTTTCGAAACTTATGTCTAGCGCGCGACCAAGTTCAAATTTATCTGGGCGGAGTTACGTGCGCATTAATAATGTTGTTGTGTCATGATAATCTACGCTTGTGTATTTAGTTTGGAATAAGGCATACATTCAGTTACTTTGTTTCTTGTAGTGTATTTTTGTTTATATATTTAAGCCTTGGGTCGAATAAGAAAATGAGCATATAATAAAAAGGTTACTGCACTTTTATGGGAAAATATGAACTCGTTTTGTCTTATGGATATACTGCACCCCCAAGGTCGTGCAATATATTCATCCGAAAAACTCGTTCATATTTTCCCATACAAATGCAGTAACCTATAAATCCAAATGAGCTCCAGTGGTAGTCCGAATGATTCCCACTAATGTACTGATGTTTCAATAGTAATGAATGAATCACACTGATTTAATCCAGTTATGCCGAAATAGCTACTATTCCAAAATCTAAATAGTTTGAGCACTTGTAAATCCAGTGAATGATTGAATTAAATAAATTAATTCTCTCTTTTAAATACAACTGAATATCTTCCAAGACTGGTGTTTACTA
Organism: Megalonaias nervosa; assembly: GCA_016617855.1. Classification (NCBI taxonomy): domain Eukaryota; kingdom Metazoa; phylum Mollusca; class Bivalvia; order Unionida; family Unionidae; genus Megalonaias; species Megalonaias nervosa. The sequence continues at coordinate 2,105 of JAECUM010075930.1, read as the reverse complement.
CTAAGGATGTCTAATTCTCGAGTAAACATCTCTTATATACAAAACTAAGACGTATTTTCAGAAACAAATGAAAGACGCATATTCTTTCTAGAATGATTTCAGCACGTAAACAATATAGATGTTAACCAGTCAGAATGCATGATAGCCTCGTCCTGAATTAGATCACGTAATGTTTACCTGGATAATAGTACAACTCAGCCTTGGAACTTTATGAACGAATCTACGCTCTATGGTTATAAAAACGACCTCTTCTAAGAGTACAAACCCATTCATAAATAACATTTATTGAAGATATTACTCAATAACCCTTACAAACTATGATAATGAAAATAATACACACGATATAGACATACATAACACAGTTAGAAGTGACCATTATTTACATCATCAAGGAAAAAACTGTCAGCCATAGCTAATGTTTGATGGGTATAATCATCGTGATCCAGCAACAAGATCATGCTGTTCATTGCTTCCAACCGAACCAATATGACCTACAATATGTACATCTTATTTGTCGTACATATGTGAATTTATGAAGACTATGATTAGAACTGATGCAACACTTCAATCTATTCTTTATTACACTTGAAAAACGTTGCCATTTTACCGACAATATTTTATCTTTTCATGGGGTCACCTAGACATGTTTCGAGACAGATGAGGATAATATTTATATATTGTAAGAAAAGATTTTATCAGATTACTGTGCGAGGTGCGAAACGTTTATAATATATGTACAACGCTTGGTTTGCAATGCAATTAGTACTATCTGTTTTACTTTTGATTGCAGGTTATACTCAAGATCAACAATTTTTGTGCACTTTCAGAAATTAAATTGAAATTTTCATACTCGTATCATAGTCTGCGTAACGACATGTTAAGAAATTCTCATACATTCAGTATAATAGCCTATTTAAATTTATGATTATACGATTTGTAATACGCTGACAAAATATAGCGTCCAGTAAAAGAAGGTTTAGCTACAACGTGAAGAACGGGACCAAACTGAAGATACAAAATCTAAAATTACACAGACATCTGTGGTAGATCACATTAAAAAAGACTCCAATTGGAAACATCTGACCTAACTGAGGCTACAATCCGACAGGTTTACCATTTTTTTACGTCCATTCCATATTATATATATATATATATATATATATATATATATATATATATATATATATATATATATATATATATATATATATATATATATATATATATATATATTTGAAAAATGTCACGTATCTCAGAAAACTCCTGTGGATTCTAGGACCTGAGGCATTATTTGAGGCTGCAAATAATACGTTGACGTTATATAACCACCATTAGTTGAGGCTAAACATTGATGGCGTTCAATCTGACGACGGAGGCGTACACGGCGTCGCTAAATCGTGTAAATAGTAAATGCTAAATCATTTAATATGGTTTACGTGGAAATCGATACGAAACTAAACTGACAGTGAGCCTACACGAAAGTTACAGAGGGTCGAACTCGATTAGAGTCATCGGATTAAGCCGATGTATATTTGTTTAAAATGTTGTTCTTTTTGTAATGTATAATTGTTACCACATATGTTGTAATTTGCTCTCAAGAGCTTATGTGCTTCATTATTCACTTGAGGATATTGAAATAAACGTTTGCCCGTGTAGCAGTGTAAATTATTTGGATATAAATTCGACAATATAAGTAATTTAGTAACCTAATATCTTTCTTATTTATTTTATCACGAGTTGCATCCATGTATTTACAAAGAACAGTGTAAAGGGCATCATCCTGTAATAACACTATGACATATCGATGGCAACCTGTAATAACATAATGACATATCGATGAGAACCTGTAAAAGCGCTATGACATATCGACGGCAAACATAAAGCCTCTGAAAAGTGTTAATAACAGCTACTGTTATGTCATATTGTGTGAAAACCTCGATTGTTTCGTAAAACCTGCTGTTGTGACAATGTTGTATCAATCTGGTAACGGTGCCAACACAGGAACATATTCGTAGCGTATTATGATGATACTGACATTAACAAGTTCTCTAAAATACATTTAAATGGACTTCATGAAAAAAGGACATGCTGCTGATGTCACATTT